>ML784740.1:336804-350845 GCA_009831015.1 Picea engelmannii
CCCTTTGATAATTTTCCCTTTTATAATAAAGTGATGGATAAAAGTGCCATTAAAAATCTTATTAATAGATTAACAGATCACTTCAAAATGACATATACATCACATATCTTGGATCAACTAAAGACTTCAAGTTTTCAACAAGCTACTGATACAACTATTTCATTAGGAATTGATGATATTTTAACAACACCTTCCAAAGCATGGCTCATCCAAGATGTGGAGCAACAAGGTTTTGTTTTAGAGAAACAAAATCATTATGGGAATGTACATGCAGTGGAAAACTTACATCAATCGATTGAGATATAGTATGCTACAAGTGAATATTTGAGAAAAGAAATCAATCTAAATTTTAGCATGACTGATCCCCTAAATCCAATACATGTGATGTCCTTCTTGAGATCTAGGGGAAGTACATCACAGGTTCACCAATTAGTAGGTATGAGAGGATTAATGTCATATCCTCAAGGACAAATCATTGATCTACCCATTCGAAGGAATTTATGCGAAGGGCTCTCTTTAACTAAGTATATTATTTCCTGTTATGGGGCTCGTAAATGAGTTGTGGATACTATTGTATGAACAACAGATGTTGGATACCTCACACGTATACTTTTTGAAGTGGTTCAACAAATCATAGTACGTAGAAAATATTGTGGCACTATCCAAGGTATTTTCGTAAGTCCCATTCGAGGTCGAGAGAGGGACATAACTGAAATTGTTGTAAGAACACAAATACTGATTGGCCGTGTGCTAGCAGACGATGTATATATAAATAGGAGATGCAGTGCCACAGACAATCAATATATTGGGGTTGTACTTTCCAATCAATTAATAAACCTTCAAACACAACCAATATATCTACGAACCCCCTTTACTTGCAAGAGTATATCTCAGATTTTTCCATTATGCTATGGTCGGAGTGCTACTCACAGTCACTTGATTGAATTAGGATAAGCAGTAGGTATTATTGAAAGCCAATCCATTGGGGAACCAGGAACTCAACTAAAACTAAGGACTTTTCATACTTGGGGGGTATTTATTGGTGATATTGCATAACATGTATGAGCCCCTTTCAATGGAAATATTGAATTCAATGATAATTTGGTTTATCCTACATGTACATGTAATGGACATCCTTCTTATCTATGTCATAATAACTTATCCATCAATATTGATGGTTAGGACAAAGTACAAAACTTAACCATTCCACCACAAAGTTTACTTTTGGTTCCGAACAATCAATATGTGGAATCAGAACAAATTCTTGCTAAGGTTCATGCTAGAACATCTTCCTTCAAGGAAAAAGTTTGCAAAAATATATATTCTGACCTAGAAGGAGAAATGCACTGGAGTACCAATGTGTGTCATGCACCTGAATATGTACACGGTAATGTTCATCCTATACTCATGATGCGTTATATATGGATATTATCAGGAGGTATATAAGGATCTGGTGTAGTACCCTTTAAATTTCATAAACATTAGGATCAAGTAGATGTTCAACCTTTTGTTTCCAAACATCAATCACTTTCTGTTTATTATGTGGATCAAGTGGAACGTAAATCAGGTGACTCAAACTACTATGGGAAGGAAGAAAAAATCTTCAGTTATTCAAAAACTGATCAGACCATATCCGACAAGCATTGAGACTCTATTTGTGTCACCTTTTCCCCAAATAATTACAATATGAAGGGGAGAAATCAAATGAATCGATTCATTGTCCTGTTGCAGTGTGATAAAGAATGGGGAAAAAGAATAATATCTTGTCCTGATGCGATTCTTAGAATACCAAAAAGTGGTTTTCTACAGAGAAATTCCATTTTTGGATATTCTAATGTAGAATATGGAATACTTGAAGGGCCCATTATGGCAAGATCCTTTTCCCTAGATTTATCGAGGGAAGGGGACAAATTGTAGATTCAAGTTAGCAATTCTAGTTCGTACAAAGATGGTGAATGAATCCAAGTAATGAGTGACACAAGTATTCCATTGGTTCAAAATTGTCTAGGATTTGATGGGAACAAATAGATTCCATAGAATCTGAGGCTTATGCTTCTCTTACTTTAGTAAGAACAAATAAGATAGTTAGAAATATGATTCAAATTAGCTTGATTAAATACCCCCTTTTTTCATGGGGAGAAGGGACACTAAAGCTAGTTCAAATTTGATGTTCCATAACAAATTAGACCACACTAATCTTTTCTATTCCAATGGGGTCAATATTCCTAGATGAACCTTGCAGAAGAACCCTTAGGTTTTCGGGGCATTGTATTCTCACCAATGTTTGCGTTACTCAAGCCGACATTCTCACTTCCGATTCGTCCACACCTTCTCGCGTCGGTGCTTCCCTCTGAGGAAAAACGCTCCCCTACCAATGTATTTTTACATCCCACAACTTCGATAGATCGCTTAGTCCCGTTCATCTTTGGCGCAAGAGCACTCAATTAGTGAGCTATTACACACTCTTTCAAGGTTGGTTGCTTCTAGGAAAACCTCGTGGTTGTCTTTGCACTCATACTTCCTTCATCACTGAGCGATCATTTAGGGGGCTTAGCTGATGATCTGGGTTGTTCCCCTCTCGACGATGAAGCTTATCCCCCATTGTCTCACTTTCTAACCTTTACCCCTTTTATTGGGGAAATATAGTATTGAGAGTTTTCCTTGATTTGGTACCTCTCTATCGGCCTGTACCGAAACAGTGCTTTACCCCTAGATGGTCCAGTCAACTGTTGTGCCTCAACACATTTCGGGGAGAACCAACTAGCTCTAGGTTCGAGTGGAATTTCACCCCTAACCATAACTCATCTGTTGATGTTTCAACATGAGTCGGTTCGAACCTCCACTTATTTTAACCCAAGTTCCATCCTGGTCATCGATAGATCACCCAAGTTCGGGTCCATAAGAAGTGAAAATTTCCCCATGGAGACTCTCTCTCGCTACGACTCTAGTGGATTCCCTTAACCAAGTCACTGCCTATAAGTCATATTCTCAACACCATTTTCACGGTTTAGGTTGCTCCCATTTCACTTGCCACTACTACGAGAATCGCTTTTACTTTCTACTCCTATGGCTACTAAGATGTTTCAGTTCACTAGGTTGTATCTTTCCTGCCCATGGATTTAGCAGCAGTTAAAAAGGTTAACCTATTCGAGAATCTCTGGATCTATGCTCATTTTCAACTCCCCGAAGCATTTCATCGCTTACCATGCCCTTCCTCATATCTGGGTGCCTAGGTATCCACCGTAATCCCTTCCGCATTTGAACTTTGTCATTAAAGTCTATACCATCCTAAGGTGGTACTAAATGGAAGTATCTTATCAACGTCCATGAAAAATAAATCATAAATCAAACTACCATATCTGAATAATTTTGTGCTATCATATACCATTGTATTGGCTAGGATCATGGGATGGAGATAAGAAGACTTGAACCACTGACATCCACCAAAGGGTAAACCACCATCTGTCGGGCCTCCCCGACTGATTCTACCATAGAGGCCAACAATAGAAAATAACTCCCCCCCCCCCGAACACATCTCACAACTTTCATCGTATTTTTCTCTCCAAAGAGCAACTCTTCCAAAAAGGTGCTAAGTCGAAATCCCATTTTGGGGATTCTTGTAGTTCTAGGCTATCCATCTACAAGAGAACCAGGAAAAGAATGAAGAGCTCTCCCCTTTTTCCGCCCAAAGTTTTGGTCCTAATAATGATTGCTCTTCTCTGACCCTTCCTATCCAATTGGAGAAGACATCTAATGCATTCCACTCCTCAAATTAGGGTGGATATATGGTCGATCTATGACCCTTGGATGCCTTCGACATTCTTGGGGCAATCTCATAATTCCTATGGGGTGAATCAAGTACAAAACTTAACCATTCCACAACAAACTTTACTTTTGGTTCAGAATGATCAATATGTGGAATCGAAACAAATTATTGTCGAGGTTCATGCTAGAACATCTTCCTTCAAGGAAAAAGTTCACAAAAATATATATTTTGACCTAGAAGAAGAAATGCACTGGAGTACCAATGTGTGTCATGCACCTGAATATGTACACGCTAATGTTCATCCTATACTTAGGATGGGTTGTCTATGGATATTATCGGGAGGTATATACGGATCCAATGTAGTACCCTTTCCATTTCATAAACATCAGGATCAAGTAGATGTTCAACCTTTTGTTTCCAAACATCAATCACTTTTTGATTCTTACGTGGATCAAGTGGAACATAGATCAGGTGACTCAAACTTCTATGGGAAGGAAGAACAAATCTCCAGTTATTCAAAAACTGATTAGACAATATCCGACGAGCATATAGACTCTATTTGTGTCACCTTTTCCCCTAAGAATTACAATATAAAGTGGAAAAAGAAAATGAATTGATTCATTGTCCCATTGCAGTGTGATAAAGAATAGGGAAAAAGAATAATATCTTGTCCTGATGCGATTCTTAGAATAACAAAAAGTGGTGTTATACAAAGAAATTCCATTTTTGGATATTCTAACGTAGAATATGGAATACTTGATGGGCCCATTTTGGCAACAACCTTTTCCCTAGATTTATCAAGGAAAGGGGACAACTTGCAGATTCAAGTTAGCAATTCTAGTTCGTACAAAGATGGTGAATGAATCCAAGTAATGAGTGACACAAGTATTCCATTGGTTCAAACTTGTCTAGGATTTGATTGGGAACAAATAGATTCTATAGAATCTGAGGCTTATGCTTCTCTTACTTTAGTAAGAACAAATAAGATCATTAGCAATATGATTCAAATCAGCTTGATTAAATACCCCCTTTTTTTCATGGGGAGAAGGGACAATAAAGCAAGTTCAAATTTGATGTTCCGTAACAAATTGGACCACACTAATCTTTTCTATTCCAATGGGGTTAATATTCTTGGATGAACCTTGCAGAAGAACCCTTAGGTTTTTGGGGAATTGTATTCTCACCAATGTTTGCGTTACTCAAGCCGACATTATCGCTTCCGCTTCGTCCACACCTTCTCGCATCGATGCTTCTCTCTGAGGCGGAACGCTTCACTACCGATGTATTTTTACATCCCACAACTTCGACATATCTCTTAGTCCCATTCACCTTCGACGCAAGAGCACTCGATCAGTGAGTTATTATGTACTCTTTCAAGGTTGGTTTCTTCTAGGCAAACCTTCTAGTTGTCTTTGCACTCGTACTTCCTTCATCACTGAGTGGTCATTTAGGGGCCTTAGTTGATTCTCTGGGTTGTTCCCCTCTCAAAGATGAAGCTTATTCCCCATCGTCTCACTTGCTAACCTTTACTCCTTTTATTGGGGCAATCTATTATTCAGATTTTTCCTATATTTTGTACCATTCTTACGGCCCGCACCAAAACAATGCTTTACCCCTAGATGGTCCAGTCAACTACTATGCCTCAATTCATTTTAGGGAGAACCAGCTAGCTCTAGGTTCAAGTGGCATTTCACCCCTAACCACGACTCATCCGTTGATTTTTCAACATTAGTTGGTTCAAACCTCCACTTAGTTTCACCAAAGCTTCATCATGGTCATGGATAGATCACCCAGGTTCAGGTCCATAAGAAGTGACAATTTTCCCATGAATAATCACTCTCGCTATGGATCTGGTGCATTCTATTAACCAAGCCACTACCTATAAGTCGTCGGCTCATTATTCAATAGGCACACAGTCAAAGATATATTTTTCCTTCCATTGATTGGGAGATTATGGTTTCATGTTCTATTTCACTCCCCGATGGGGGTTCTTTTCACCTTTTCCTTACGGTACTACTTTGCTATCAGTCACCCTGGAGTATTTAGCCTTGCAAGGTGGTCTTTATTGATTCACACGGGATTCCACATGCTCCATGATACTCAGGTTAGAGTGTAAGACAATGATGCTTTTGGCTACTGGACTCTCACCATCTAGGGTGTAGGACTCAACTGCTTCGCCTAACAACATAGAGCTTATATTGTGCTCTACCACAACCCCATTTTCACAGTTTAGGATGCTCCCATTTCGCTCGCCGATACTATGGGAATCACTTTTTCTTTCTATTCCTCTGGCTACTAAGATGTTTCAGTTCGCTAGGTTGACTCTCGCCTGCCCATGGATTCAGCAACAGTTAAAAAGTTTAACCTATTCGGGAATATCTGGATCTATGCTCATTTTCAACTCCCCAAACAATTTTGTCACTTACCACGCCCTTCCTCATCTCTGGGTTCCTAGGTATCCACTGTAATCCCTTCATCATTTGAACTTCACCATTAAAGGATATACCATCCTAAGGTGCTACTAAATGGAAGGATCTTATCAACTTCCATGAACGATAAATCATAAATCAAACTGTTGGATCTGGATAATTTTGTGCTATCATATACCATTGTATTGGCTAGGATCACAGGTTGGAGATAAGCGGACTTGAACCACTGACATCCGCCAAAGGGTAAACCACCATCTCTCGGGCCTCCCTGACTGATTCTACCATAGAGGTGAACAATAAACAATAACTCCCTCCCCCCAAACACAACTCAGAACTTTCATCGTATTGTGCTTTCCAAAAAGAAACTCTTCCAAAAAGGTGTTGAGTTGAAATCCTATTTTGGGGATTCTTGTAGTTCTGGGGTATCCATCTACAAGAGAACTAGGACAAGAATGAAGAGCTCTCCCCTTTTTCCGCCCAATGTTTTGGTCCTAAATATGATTTCTCTTCTCTGACCCTTCCTCTCCAACCAGAGTGGGCATCTAATGCATTCCACTCCTCGAATCAAGGTGGGTATATGGTTAGTCTGTGACCCCTAGATGCCTTCGACATCCTTGGGGAGATCTTGTAGTTCCTACGGGGTGGAGACGATGGGGTCGGTCCATGGCATGGCTTTTCCTTTTACCACATTTTTCTTGAAGGGTTGAAGGGAGATAGTACATCAAGTTATTCACAAGGGCCAACTTGATCCTTTTCCACAGGGATCCCAGATGAGGTAACCCTAGAAGAGTCGTCGACTCCAACTATTATCCATGTACGATCCATACTATATCTAACCAAATACCCACCCTACCTTCTCTACGTTCTTGACAACCCATATTTATTTGTCTTTGTAGATTTTTTCAATGTCATGTTCCGGTCCTATTCCACATTACTGAGAAAAAGGAAGCCATTGGTTTGGGTAAAATATAATATGATTACCACCTAGACGATCAAACATCCAACCTGTAATTGAAATGACCCAATTGTAAGAGTGGAGCTCTACCAACTGAGCTATATCCCTCGTATCCGGACCAAGTGGAGCATACATGAACATTTTTTTTCTTTTTCTTCCTATGATTTTCCCTGGTGCAGCTAGGATATCTTGGACTTGAACCAGAGACTCACCCGTGAAGTAAATCCTCACACCTGTGATACTAGCCAATCCACTAATTGGAAGAGAATCAATAGATTATTTTCAGGAGCGATTCATCCTTCTCGAACGCAACATACAACTTCCTCTCCATTGTACTGCACTCTCCAAGGGTGTTTTTTTCCTTTCCTTTTCTTTTTATTTCCTCATCGAGCCAACGGTGAGCATGTGGAAATAACTTTTTATTAGAAAAGAAGGCGTTGAAATACCCTCCTGGCCCAACCCCGGGACACTCCAAGATCCTTTTTCGAACCTTCTCTGCTCCCATCATTAGGAGATGGATAAAGACATCCCATTGTACTGATCCAAGGTTCATTCGTAGTGGGGGGTTGAAGACCGAGTTATTTTTATTTACACCAAGCATTCTTCTATTCTTATGAATAGATCCAATCTACTGGGCCCTGCAGAAAATGAATTGATAGAATTTCATTTTCATGTTATTCCTTTAGGGAATAATGAGGAAATCCTATCGATTGTTGTTTCCTACGGACCTCCAGGAAAATCATGAAAGGTCTCGAATGGTACGATCCCTCCGTCAACCTACCTAAAATGAAAAGGGTGATCCTGTAGTTCTTGGTCTATGAATATGCATTGTTAGGTGCTCCATTTTACACATCTAGGATGAAATTCAACGTGTGCTTGAGAGATAGCCATCCATACATTGATAAGGGATGTATGGATTCTCTAGAAGAGAGGATCCGTGGTGGATATCCACCGCCCCCACTAGATTTCCTAGATCCACAAATGAATAGAAAGTTGAACCTGCATTCGATCTCACCTGAATCACCCCATCTATCCTCCTGAGGATAAATTCAGTTCCAAACCCCGGTTCGAACAAACAGGAGTACGCCATGCTAATGTGCCTTGGATGATACACATCTCTGAGTCAGGCGCTGATGAACACATTGAACTATCCATGTGACTAAGATCCTTCATAACCCAAGTACAATGACGCAATTATCAGGGGTGCTCTCTACCACTGAGATAATATCCCATCATGCAGGCCTCTTGGGGAGGGAGGCCTGCCCCTACACCAACACCAATATATTGGAAAATCAATATAGAAAATGAGCTAATATCCCTTCATTATGTAGGCCTCTTAGGGATGGAGGCCTCAATATATCCAAAATAGAAGAAGAGATACCCTACTCGTTTTTTGCCTCCCCATGTTGCCACTCAGGCAAAGACATAGGGAGAAAAATAGGAGATGGGATTCTATCAACTTGTTCCATCCTGGGATGATAATCTCATGGTCTCACTTCACTTTCGAGACCCAAAAGAATACTTCCATCTACGAGCTTGGTTAATATGTGCTTCCTTTCAGATTCAATGTCAAACGACTCAAGATGCCCAAAAAGCATCATCTCTCCCTGAAAAGGAGGTGATCCAACCACACCTTCTAGTATGGCTACCATTTTATGACTTCGCTTCAGTCACAAGCCCAACCTTAGACATCCCCCTCCTTGCAGTTAAGGTAACAACTTGGGACATGTTCAACTCCCATAGTGTGACAGGCGGTGTGTACAAGGCCCGGGAATGGATTTACCACCATATGGTTGATCGGTGATTACTAACGATTTCAGCTTCATGCAGGTGAGTTGCAACCTGCAATCCAAACTGAGGCTGAGTTTTTGAGGTTAGCTTTCCCTGGCGGGGTCGCGACCCTTTTCCCCGATCATTTTACCACGTGTGTCGCCCAGGGCGTAAGGGGAATGATGAATTGATGTCATCCTCACCTTCCTCTGTCTTATCACCGACACTTTATTTAGGGTTCCAAACTTAGTGATGGAAACTAAACATGAGGGTTGTGCTCGTTGAGGGAATTAACCCAACACCTTACGGCACGAGCTGACAACAACCATGCACCACCTGTGTCCGCGTTCCCTAAGAAACTCCTCTCTTTCGGGAGGATTCAAGACATGTCAAGCCCTGGTAAGGTTCCTCACTTTGCATTGAATTGAACCACATGCTTCCCCATTTATTTTCCATTTGTCTGGGAATTTTGTTTCATAATATTCAGTACCATCAAGAGAGCATTTGATATGCACTTCTCTCCTCATTTGTTCCTAATCTTTGGGAAATTCGGAGCCTTGAAATAATAATATACGACCAATATTTTTGGCTATTATAAGTGATGGTAATATTATACTTTTTCTAAGGTTTGATTGAGCCAATAATAATAAACCTCTTAAATAGTTCAATTTTGGCCACATTGTACATAAGGACTCAACGAGTGTTGGACTGTGGGGGATCGGCTCCAATTCTTCATATATCTGGATTTGCTCCCTAATTTCTTTAGGGATTCATTCCATATTGCTCTATTAAAAACAGACGTGTCGTAATTATCTTTAGGATAAGTGGGTATTTCCTTTACTACCAAAAAGAAAAAGGAATGTACATTTGGTTGCATACTCTTCCATATCATAATTTTATGTCTTTGAGCACGTATGGATCCTTTGATTAAGTTTTGACGATAATTTGATTCGAAAAAATAACATTTCATAACTATTTCTCTGTCCCCAATATCAAAAGTCAGTGTACTTCTGACCTTTCTTGTGCAAATGCTATTTTTTTTTATTGGAGTTGTGTCTACATCATCAGATTCATTCATCGTAACATTTTATGACCATCGAGGCACATGTTTCTGAATCTCTTGGAGAGGTTCATTCAATAGTATTTCCCTGTAAAGGGTAAGAGAATCTTTCGTTTGCGTTGAATCATCCGTAGATACATTCCCACGAAAATTTTGTAGTATTGTCCACTCATGTTGCGCCAAAGACTCGAAAAGAAAAAACTATTTTGAAGTAACCTTATGTTTTGTATTCATAGTAAAAAGATCAAGAATCAATTCCCATTGTATGGTACATGTGGGCGAAACGTTTATATAGTCAATTTGGTTGTAATATTCACCAAATAGTTTGTGTAGATCCGTGCATTGCATGATTCTGTTTCTAGTACGATATCTATATAGGCTACTCGAAAGTCTATTTCCAACCACAGAAAATGTATCAACGCATCATCAACTTTTGCATAGATCTCTTGGATCTGATCATAAGGCATTTCCAACAAATATTTTGGATAGATCAGGTTACCAAAAGAAGAATCTATATTCGAAGAATCTATATTTGAAGAATCTATATTTAAAAAAGACTCTTCAAATATCTTCTTCCTTGCTTGATTTGGAATTATTCGTTCTGCTAATAGATAGAGTCATTTCGAAATAGGTTCAAATTTTCCTATTTCCGATGATTTTGTGATCGGAACAAGCGAACGAACAATATATGTAGGTAAGGGTTCCCAGGGTAGTCGAAATATTTCGTGTTCCAATTCCTACCAATGATGAGATATATGGGTATCATTTGAGTATCCCTCTTTACAGTCTTTCATAGATACCTCTACAAAATCCGAAATATTAAAAATGATCGAATCGTTCATCATTTGGGGGGACTGGACTTGGTTTATTGTTCCACAGAATGCCCAATTAAGGAATGGATCATACATTTTAGTAAAATAATCTCACTGAGAATTGGAGAATTCCACTCTCCTTTCGATAACATTTTCAGCAGAAGATCCATTGCCTAGAGCTTTCACTCGATTCAAAAATTCATTCCCTAAATAATCTCTTCTTATTTTCATGGTATGGATCCATCTATGATAAAGATCCTCAGATGAGCAAGAAGTATCTAAAATATCTCTATATTTTCCGAGCTTTTCCCCAAGGACCAATACACTAGGTAAAAACGTAAAAGAGATTCTTTGTTTTCCATCACTCAAATATGTGCCAAAAAAATATTGAGAGATTTTGGTCCTCACATGACCTAGGTGAGTAAATGGGCTATTCTCGATATATTATATCGGTCGATAAGCTCTATTATGATCAAATAACATAATGGTCCATGGTTTCTTGAAACATGATAATGGTTCTTCTTTCGGAAGTCCTTTCAATATTTTTGAATCTATAGCCATAGCCACAAAGTGGTCATATTCATCTATAGCCATAGCCACAAAGCGGTCATATTCATCTTCATCTGTAGACAGAAAGTTGGCATTTTCATCTTCATCTATTGCCATAGCCGCAGAGATGTCATTTTCATCTTCATCTATATCCATAGCCACATCTTCATCTATAGCCATAGCTGCAGAATTGTCATTTTCATCTTCATCTATAGCTATAGTCGTAGAGCTATCATTTTCATCTTCATCTATATCTATAGCCGCAAATCTATCATTTTCATCTTCATCTATAGCCATATTCGTAGAGCTTTCATTTTCATCTTCATCTATAGCCATAGTCGCAGAGCTGTCATTTTCATCTTCATCTATAGCCATAGCCACATATTCATCTCTAGCCATAGCCACAGAGCGGTCATCTTCATCTCTAACCATAGCCACAAAGTTGTCATCTTGATCTCTAGTCATAACCACAAAGAGGTCATCTTCATCTCTAGACATAGTAAAAGAGCGGTCATCTTCATTTCTAGCCATAACCACAGATTCGTCATCTTTGTCACCGATGTCACCTTTTTTTGTTTTAAGAAAAGGTAATGGGGCCCTACCTAAATAGAATGAACAATAAGAAAGAAGAAGTAGACTAAAGGTATGGATATAACGTCTTAATATAGTATAATCAATAGGTGAATTACGTTCTATACGGAAAGAGACCAATTTTGTCAAAATGATGAATAGAATATGACCACCCAACCAACCGCAAAAACCACTTATAATAAATGATATATTATTGTTGTAACGAAAAAGAAAGAGGTTCACTAGTCTTGTTAATAAAGGATTTGCTAAAATAATGGGATTAAACAATTGAAGAATTAGACCACCCATAAATAGACTTAGAATTTTTGGATTGTTGAATGAAATCATGGGGTGCAGAGATTCAGAACTTGATGGTTCTTTGTTAATTCAATTAAAATGAAAGAACATATATGGTACAACTAATAAAGTTATTGCGTGAGGTTTCCACAACGCTGCATAGATGGGAAAATAGTACATGGACATAAAGACTATTAATTGTCCTGTAATAGAACCACTTATAGCTATAATACCATAGATAGGTTCTCCCTAAAAGAAAGATCTCATGGAATAGATTTTGTAGGGACCAAAAGACAATGCAACTAGAAATTCATAATATAGCCCAAATAAAATGATCGGCCCTGAGACTTCTATCCATGATGATAATGGATCCCATAGTAGACCAAGTACTCTTATCATATTGAAACTCCTTGTTGATTGAAAATTAAGAATGAGAAACATGAATAGAATTAATAGATATAGTATCCCCCATATATATATGGGATATACAGATAGGAATAGTCATCATTTTATGCATCCATAAATTCAATTTAACAGAATAGAGTCCAATATTGAACATATAGAAGATTCATAATATATATTATAACATAACATCTGGATATATGCATATGCTATTAATAAATATATTCTCTGTTAGCTTATCTAGGAGTAGGAGTACTCGTATAGAACTCATTGTTTTTTCTAACCAGGGTGGTCTGATCCGAGTTATCTAAATTTTTGTTATGTCATAGAGGGCGGGTAACCAATTCAAGTACATCTCTTGCATTGGAAAATCCAGGAATATGGGCAAAATTAAATTCAACTCACAATTTAGTATCAATTCCTCTCTCCCCTAACATGTTAGCATGAGGCATTCTAGTGATGGCTAAGTCGGGTTGTAGCTCACACATACGTCATATCTGATTCAAATTGTCTGGTTTCTCCATGATTCATATATGAAGTTGGCTCACTGAGTTGCGCTGGTTGTTGGTCTAAATAGTCATCATCATCTTCATCATATATGAAAAGATGGTTATGAACAACAACTAGTTCAAAATGTTGAAGATTCTTTAGCTCAAGTGCATCATGAAAAAGTCAAGTCTAAGTTTAAAGTAGTGTTTCTTTGGCTTGTGAAACTTGCAAGGATTTTACATCATAATGCATAGTTGTTTTTTCATTTGTGACTATACTATGTAGACTCAACAAATGAAGGGCATCGACTTATACTAAAAATACACTTGTTTACAAAAAAGATACAAATAAAGATACAAAAAAATATTTTCAAGTTACCTTGATTATGAAGTTATATGGACTCCTAAGCACCTCACAAAAATGCAACTATTGAATGGAAGTATAATAATCATTTAGAAAAATAGAAAATCCACCCATGGTCAAGATCCCAGTAAGTTCACAAGTTCACTCTGCATGTGCCCCTTTCTTTTGTGAAATCAAGCTTCCAATAATCCAACAAAGACTATTCCACTTCCTTTGCATCCACAAGATCCCTGTCTTCATATTCTCACAAAATTACTACCACCTTTTACCTTGATGAAACTGTTTTTCAAAAGCAACTTACAATTTCTAGGTTAGGGAGAACAACGAACGCAAACCCTTGGTTGGAGGTGAAAATTTATGTTGGAAAATTATAATTTGAGCTAGTAATAGGTAGTGAGTAGAATCATCTATATTTGTTTTTGTTTTGTTTCATAGGTTAAATCGTCCATCATATCCATATGTCATTAACATGCAAAAGGAGTGTTGGCTCCCATCATGGGTATGATAACTCTCAAGACCCTTCATAAATCTCATCTGCCTTCATAATTGCGGATTCCATCATTTTTGAAAAGGAATGGA
>ML784741.1:0-10364 GCA_009831015.1 Picea engelmannii
TCTTTACTACAACACTAAGTGCTTTTGGAATTGAGCATATATAGTGCGTGGCTATCTTTGAAACAAAAGACTTCCCTGGGTTGATAATTTATGTTTCACTTGGTTGTTTGAAATTAATTAAGCAATTATAGTGACCAACAGAGGTGTTTTCACACTTGCAGTTGTGAAAACTGAGTCGAAATTGAATTGTAACGGTCACAAAAATGAGACGAACGTCTAAAAGCACAATGCGACAATGATTTGTCGTAATACGACAAGGGGTGTAGGCAGCTTTTTGAGAGCAATAAAAAAAAATTGGGTTGGCTGCCAACACAACCCCTTCAAGATCTCTGAGAGGTTCCCAAATAACACTTATAGGTTTCAGAATTTGGAGGGAGACAAAGTTTTTGGTGGCCCTGTAAATGGGCACTTCCTGAAATTATTTTTTGTTTAAAGATGCAATCAGCATCCCACCATTGTAAATACCATTTCTATTTTATTTTGTTTTGATAGGAGACTCCACAACTCAACAATAAGGCACTAAAGCCGCAAAAAGAGTTCTTAGAGCCTCACAGGGAGGACTCTATCCCCCATGGAGCCTAATGTTAGCACATAAACTTGTCAGGGTCATGTGAGTCTGTGTTTTCTACCTAGGTCTGCAATTTTGCATGTTTCTCTCCTTTTGCAGACTCGATCGTAAGTTTTCCTTTCGGCTCATAGTTTTCAGTTGTTTGTCTTCACCCATTTGATATAATTGTTTTTCCTTAGCAACTTTCCTATGAAATATTGACCCTTATCCTTCATGTTTTCCCTAAGGCTGATCACCACTCTTTGGCCTCTGCCACTAATCCTTTTGTTTTCCCGAGCCCTCAGCTAGTAATCTGAGTAATTTTTCACAGGCCACGGTCATCACCACCAAGCGCAACACTTGAAGTGGTTTGATGTGGACTCAAGTCAAGCGAGCGAGAAAGATCAGATCGATGACAATCAGGTGATTGGGATCCTACAGTTGCACGAAACATGGTGCCAGAGGTATGAAATTGCAAGGTCCATCCTAGTCGTTGGTGTTGCAAAGGACACATGATGTGCGATCAATGTTTCATGGTTTTGCGAGATGGAGCAGTCAAGGAGAAAGTCATCAGAACTCATGAAATTAGAAATCACGATAATATCATAGCCATTGAAAAAGAAGAGAGTTGGATCGTTGGATCATCTTTTCGCGATTTTGCGAGTCGGGAAAGTAAGAGGGAAGAGTTTTGAAGATTCACGAAGTGCGATGTCATCTAGGTCGTCTGATCAAAGGGGATGTGTGTCACCTGATCCGAGCATTGCAATTTTGTGACTTGCAGGTTTGAGTATAGAACGCAACATGAGTTCGTGAAACATGAAATCGCGGTGCGCCTAAAATAAGAACGAGGTCATGGATCGAAGTCATGTGGGGCAAGGAAAAGAGATGTGCCAAGAAACAAAGTGCCCGAGTCGATCATCAAGAAAGATCTGCATGGTCTCAAGGCACCAGAATTGACATAAAGAGTCGTGAGCTTTCCTGGAACATTCATGGGTGTCAGATCTCACCCAAATCTCTATGAAAGCAGTTAATGAAAATGAGGAAGGTGGTTGAAACCTTGTTTCACCACGTAAATGGAAAGCATGGAAAATCTGGTCGTGGAGGGTAGACTGTCAGCCGAAAGTTCCCCTTCCATGGATTTTCTGATGAAGCCCATACTCATATGACCTTGCATCTGACAAAAGAATACAAGTGTAGCTTGACAGGAGAAAATGCAGACGACAAGCCTTGAATGCAATAACTAGAGTGTTCTTCTGAAGGGAGCAATTTGTTTTTGAGTATAAATACTCAGTTTTTATATTTTGCTATGGTCAATGGTAGAGAGAAGATCTCGTATTGTAAATTTTTAGTAAAGCCTCTGGCTTCTGGTTATGCATCTATATTTGAGACCTCTTGTTTAATAACAATCATCTTTCTTGCTCCATCTTGTTTGCCTTTGATACTGAAAGAGTTCATGATTGAATGACTCGCTTGAATTATCGTGACTGCATTATGATGGAGGTTTGATTTTAGTGTTGTTATAATTCCTTTTAGTTTATTTATGATTTGAACTCAAGAAGATTTTGAGTTTGAGTTTTTCCTCTTTGGGCTGCTGGAAGACCCGATGTCCATGACAGACCTCTACATCCTTTAGAGCCTCATTGTAATCCATATTCTTGCATCTGTGAGTAGCCATCACATCTCTTCTTAGAGATTAGATGCCACCATTCTAGCGAGTCTTTCACTCTGTATTTCTACAGTTTTGAACATTTTGCTCATTAATAGAAATTGTGTATTATTGTATCTATGAGTTTATGGTTGCATCTTTGATATATTTCTATTATATTATTGGATATCCAGGATATATCTGTACATTCCTTTATTATATCTCTTCTCTCATTTCATTCCGAAAATAATCTGGATCAACTTCCTTGGGCACTATATTAGAGAGTGCATGGTTGATAAATAATGGAGCCACATGTCATATGACAAGAGTGCAAGAGGTGTTCGAGAGATTCATAGAGTCTGACTCAGAGATGTATGTGTAATTTGATATGGGGACCAATCATGCAATGAATGGATTTGGAACAATGCCATTCCGAATGGAGTCAGGAGGCACATTGAAGGTGCAGGATGTGCTACGAGTGTCATAGATCAAGAGGATTGTGATCTCAGTATCAATGATTGAGAAGAAGGGATTTGATGTAGCATTCTAGGATGGAAAGGCACTTATCATGCCTAGAGGATCTAGCTCAGAAAAATAATATGTCTTTGGAGTTAGATAGAGCAACTTGTATAGGCTAAAGGCTGAGCCTATGAGAGAAATTACTAGCAACATAGTGACAGTGAACAAGGAGAAGGTAGCTCTGAAGGTTGAGCAACTCATAGGGAGTCAGCCTTTCAGTTCAGGTGGGAAGGAGAATCCTTCCAATTCAGTCAAGAAGGAGTCATGGTATGAGATGGCCATGGAGGATGCTCATGAGTAGGAGACTTCTAGGAGAATGTTCAGAGGCAGTGAGTCTTCAGAAATAGGTCATAACATCATGGTAGGCATAACTTATTGGTTATTTAATAATATCATCTTAAGATGAATATATGCTAATATGTGTATTGTTTTTCTTAATAAAAAATCATAACTTTGATTTCAAGAAGAAAAAAGGATACATTCCATATGTGCATTTTTTACCTTCTAAGTATAACTCTGATACAACACTCAGAGTGAATTAAAACCAAAATAAACATATATCATCTAGAAGCTAAATATCAGTTCATGGACTCAAGCCATTTTATATATCACATAAATGATATACAAAAAAGATAAAGGTCTATTAATTATCTCTTGAAAAATTAGCATGTTTCCAAAGAAGAACTGATAAAAGATCCTTAAAGAAAAGTCTATCATGCTTTATAATTTTAAAAGTTCGAAAACAAAGGATCTTATTGTTGCTAGAGGAGAGACACCAACATTTTATTTTCTAACATCCCATGTGCATTTAGATAACTTGAGGGATCCTTGGATAGACCCTCTACTTCCATATCAAGCTCCATGTAGACGTGTGCAAAGAATATGCCAAAATAGTCTTGATCAAATAAGGATCTTGGGATCAAATTTTGCATACTAATATTACATTTTAACCTCTATTACCAACTTTGAATCTCCTAGTCTGAGAAATAACTTGTTTTACAACTAACCTCAATAACATTTAGTAGGTTTTCCATTTTTCCATTTTGTTAGTGCCCAATGCAATCAAGGACAAGTATCTATGTTCTTCTAAGGTTTTATCATTAAACCATATTTTTCAAACAATCAAGAGAAGATTAGAACCCCATACCTTCTTCGTGAAGACACAATGAAATGGTAAATGATCTATTTTTCCATTCACATTTACAAAGAATACAAATCACAAAACCTTGTCATGCCTTCTTATATAACACCCTCTCTATAAGAAACTTTGTTGACTAAAACCAACATAAAAACTCTAGATTTCATTAGTGCTTTTACTTTCCACTTCGCTATCAAACTACTTCCATTGCACTAATCTCTCTATTTATACACTCTTAATTTTTTTCCATTAGATATCTTCTTAATTTGTTTCCATTAGATATCTTATTTTTATTTTATTTTTCTTTGTAATCATAGAATTTTTTAAATAGCTTTAGGACATATGACATTTACATATTTATTAAATCTGAAATCCACAAAAATACAATTTAATATAATAAAATAAAAAGTATATTTTTAACATCAAAAAGTTCGAAATATTTTAATATAAAAATAAAATAAACTAATTAAATCTTAGTGAAAATATTTTAAAATCAATTTTTTTTAATACCTTCCTTCACTTAAAAAGTTTGATCGACAAAACACACATTGAATTGGATGGAGAATCGTTAAAGCATCAACAACGAAAATTGAAACAAAAAAACTGTCGTCGTATGGATACAAGTCATAGTATTTCAATGGCTTACATTTTAGTTTTAGTCCCCATTTTTTGAGTATTAGAGGTCGTTACATAGAAACTAGGTTGTACGTGAGTGACAGATCATTGGGCCGTGTATACGACCCCATATACACAAGAAAAATGAATCTTGCATGTGTATATGAATCCCTATATGCGATTGTCGTAATTTTATCCCATGTACAAGTTTATGAACAAGATTTTTAAATGGATTAACTAAACAAATGATCTTTCCTTTGCAGGATGGTTATTGAATGGAGGGAAAGGGAGCATGAGGAGGTGGATGCAGTAGTAGAAAGATATGCAAGGGCCCAGCAAGATTTGAAACGAAAGGAATGAGGGATGAAGTGAGGTTTCTCCAGTTACTTTTAAACTATTGGGATCTAGAGATAGAGTCCTTCAATATCGATGGGAAACCATTGAGAATTGAATTGAACGAAATATACTTTATCACATGATTGTCTCGCTGGGGAGAGATGGTGAATCTCAAGGCCCGATGGCCTGGAGGTGGTATGACTATGGAGGAGTATATCACCACCCACTTTATTGTAGGTACAAATAAAGTAGGGAGCTAACTCCCTATCAGAAAGATCGAGAACCTGCGTATAACGATCGTTGTTCTTGTACTCACACAGATATCACGGTCAACTTCATTGCACCACAAATCAAGACCACTCATGTTTTATGCGGTGGATTGTTTGAGATCCAATGTTTATGACTAGTGTACCTCACTATTTTCCAACATGAAGAGCGAGTTGATGGATTGTAGGGATGATTTTAAGGATGAAAATTCATTTTAAAAAGTAGAAACTTTGGTGAATCTTACTAATCCTTCATATGAAAAATATAAAATGTTTGGCGATAATTTTGTAAAAATATTCACATTTATAAGGATTTTATATAGTTTGTATAAATTTTTGGCGATTTTAAAGGTAAAATAATTTTTTCCTATAGAATTTGGGCGAATCATTTTTAGAATAGAGAATCGTTTTTTGGGAAAAATCATTGAAAATTGTCCCATGATCGAAATTTATCCCCTAAAATCATCCTTGGAGGGTTGCAAACAAGGGCGACTGAGGAATTTCGTATTTGCATCCATACTTTGTATTTTTTTCTTTGAGAGGGTTCCAAGATTGAGCCCTAGAGTAGAGATTACTCCACACATACTGTGTGACCCATCCATGTCATGGTGGGCCGATGTGATGAGGGGGCTAGGCATTGGTACGGTGTCGACCCGCTACAATGATTTGTTCTTTTATTGGTGGCATAGACAGGTCATATCCATTGATGACTATTTTTACGGAGGGATCGACTATAGAGCGGACCTCGACATGCCATTTCCACCAATATCCCCATATCCACCAAGATCCGCCTATGGGGATATTGGTAAGAACTGTTTTTTATATATTTCATTTTTTTGTGTTTTTCAATTTTGATAAAGGATAAATATAACGAAAATATTTATGTATGGTTTCAAGTATTAAAAATTTCTTTGTTACATAGACGTAGGTCCGCAACGACTAGAGGGATTCCCACGACATCGACAAAGGGGCCAAGGAGATGAGCTATTAAGCAAGGATGCAGAGACAGTATGATAGAATGTGCAGGGGAACCTGTCTCATTTGATGTATAGGATTCCCATGGTTCAAGTGGAGGATCTACCAGAGGCGATGTAATGGAAAGTGGTGTTGGATTACTGAGAGGAGGGGTGAATCAGTAATAGAGCAATTTAATCCTTTTTAACCATATAATACAAGTGTTATATCAATGAATCATTATCATCCAATAAATGCAGAGTAAATACGCAATGAACAAATGAACAATTATACACATACACAGTACACTAGTGTTTTACGTGGAAACCCAAATCGGGAGAAAACCACATAATGCTTTTTCTTATATGTCTTGAAGAATTACATTCATTGGAAGCACCAACTTCCTTTGTTTTCCAGCTAAAACTGGAAGGAGGCTCCAAACCCCTAGTTTCTTAGGCTACAATCTGAAGGAAGCTCCAACTCCCCAATTCTCTGGCTACAACCAAAAGGAGGCTACAACCCCCTATGTTCGCTGGCTACAACCGGAAGGTGGCTACAACCACCTGTCCTTGCCCCATCCAACCACACTGAAGTAGAAGTAGAATGATGGATCCACTATCACACTATCACTGTGAGATATACCATTGTAAACCTGTACCAATAAATTTGAACCATGCATCAACCTGTACCTCAACATGTAATCAACCTGTACCATAAACAAGTGCATCAACCATGCACCAACATGTACCAAACAACCTGTAATCAACCTGTACCATAAACAAGTGCATCAACCATGTACCAAGTATGTATCAATCATGTGTGTCAACTACTCATCAATATGTACCAACATCATCAGCGATACACCTCATGTATGTGCCAACTCATCAACTACTTGTCTCAACCATGTACTCAACATGTACCTCAACCAAAATCCCTCATCAATTTCATCATCCAAATATGATTTGTATCTCTATAATAGACCTAGTGTACATGATCACATTCATACAAACCTTCCTTAACTTTAACAACAAGAGACTAGAATTTTCATCAAACATTTCTTTAGTCTCACATGCCTAGTTTTGGATTATTCAACAACCCTGACTTGAAGTAATCATAACTTTTTACCTGTAATGTATAAAGATCTGAAACTGGTAAAAAAAATTCTTTAGTGTGTTTTGTGCAATTCCTCAAAGTGTTACTACTTGGAACCTCTCGAAAAAGGAGTTATAGCAAAAGTGGCATACCTTGCTGAATTCTGTCTTATTCTAGAGAGCGACCGTGTAGAGCGTGCCCTGCACAAAATATTTGTTTAATTGATATGAAAATGTGACAAAGAATACTATAGACTATAACTTAACCAACACATTTTGTTTCACTAAATGTGGATCTTTTATGAATAATTTATGATGTTTTTACACGAAACACATGTTTTTGACTAGTTTCAGGACTAGCCACAAACCCTATTTTCCATAGAGTGTAACTCCAAAAATACAATGACCCAAAAGATGAATGTTTTACCACAGATACTTGTATATGGTTTCTCAATGGAATATCAATTTCAAGTTCTGAATCATTATATAAAAAACGTTATAGCGAAAATGGTGACATGACATGTAAATAACATACCTTAGAAAGCACCATCAAAATAATTTATCCTTCCTTGCATTTCGACCTTCTTTTCTTCACCTTCCCTCAAAATTTAATATTAGATATCCTTGTTTACCTTAGAAACCTATATATATTCAATATTCTCAGGTGTGATTAAAATGAGAGAGCCTTTCCTCTTACGTATACTCTCCAAGTAGCTTCCTTAAAAACATCTTCTAGGTCACTTGGCCCCACTTTCCTTATTTTAGGGTTAACCCACTTCTGATTTCTCCATTAAATTTATTATTGAAATAATTTATTTGGTATTCAATTTGAATTATAATACACTCATTACTTCACTTTATTATTTACCTTTTAAAATCTCTTAAACCACTTTGACTACTTTGACATTTTGGGGCTTCTAGATGACATATCAGGGTCCTCCAACTTCATAAGGCCATAACTCTCAAACCTTGAGGATTTATGTGACGTTCCACATACCACCAGAAATGGAATGACATGTAATATCCATATAGAATAGTATTATCTAAAAATATATCATAACTCATACCTTTATCCATCAAACAAACTTGGGTCCAATACCCAAACCTGGGGTCTCGAACTTCTCATGGCCATAACTCTCTAACCATGAGGTGTTATGTAACGTTCCACATACCACTGGAAATGGAATGACAATAACTATCCATATAGGATAGCTTACTTAAAAAATGCATTGTCCTTCATCTCATTATTCCACAATTAATCATGGGTTCGCTTACTCTGCAAAGCGTCTTCCCGTGAGGGATTTCACCATAAGGGGACCACTTTGGAGTTCATCCATATTTACTTCTTATCAACCATGACAAGACAATAATGAGTCATATTTACTTCAAACAATATTGGTTCCACTACCCAAACCTTTTTGTTGCGGGGCTTTCTTCAAGGCTTGACATCAATGACAACCAACCTTAATCAACAATCTCCCCCTTTGGCATTGATGGCAACACTCTGATGCAATACTGAAATCATATCACTCATGCTCCCCCTGGAACCATGCCTTTGTCCTCTGTATCTAATAAATTTACCTATGTCCTCTGCATATGATAAATCTTCTCCCCCTGGAACCATGCCTCTGTCCTCTACATCTGATAAATCTCTCCCCCTTTGTCATCAATGGCAAGGGTATATTTCCATCCGAGGCTGCTCCCCCTAACTGAACTGTCCTCTTATGGGGCTTCCTCATGTACATCTAAGAAATATAAGACAGGAATTAAAAAAGAATTCATTTTGGAGTAGAAATAACTCCAAGTCTTTAGCGAAGATATCCAAAGGCTTCCCGTGGAAGTGGTTTTGTAAAGATGTTTGCCACTTGTTCTTTTGTGCCCACATACTCAACTCTGATGTTCTTTTCTGCAACCTGTTCCCATAGAAAGTGATACTTGATTGGAATGTAATTTGTCTTGGAGTGCATCACCGGGTTTTTTGAGATACTAATGGCACTTGTATTATCACAATATATTGGAATGGGCTCATCATACTCAACCTGTATATTTGTCAAATTTTGTTTCATCCAAAGAACTTGTGTACAACATGTTGTTGCTGCAATATACTCTACCTCGACTGTAGATAAAGATACTGATGATTGTTTCTTTCTTAGCCATGATACCTGATGCAGGAGCGTCGCTCACTTATCAAGCGAGCCAGCGCGTGGAGCAAGGAGAGACCAGTTGGACAGCGCCAGCATTCAAATTTTGAAACATTGTAATATGACTACGCCAAACATTAATACGTTGATGTGATGAAGTGCACTTGTATATGTAACGGACCTTGAGCGGACAAGCTCTCGTCCTTAGGTAGCTGAGGCATTTATTTAGATTTAATATAGGTAGATAAAATAGTTAAGTCTAGATTAGACAGTTTTACTCTTGAGAGGGAAAACGGAATATAGACACCCTCCCTTTGTACATTGTATGATTATTATTCAGCATTGGAAGAGAAGGAAGAGTAGAGGAGAGAGTTGTGAAGAAACCTCCATGTATAGATATTGAATTAATAGGAAAATCCCTGATTCAATTCCATGGATGTGTTTGAGCTCTGTGTGTTGTTGATATTATGCCTTTGCATGTTTGCTTCCTTTTATGCTTATCTGTTATATGCTGCATATGTGATTGCGTATCAGGTTCGTAACTTGAGAGAATGAGTTTCAATTGTTTCTCTGCTTAGGCCAGGAGATTCCTGCATCGAGTGCAGTTGAATACCTCCGCATAGAGTGCGTCGAGGAGGTAGTTGAACCTTTTTTCTCTGTCGCCCAGGTTAAATTGGGATTGTTCAAGTCGTGCAGGAGAGTGCAGGTTGGACGTGAAGCCTCAGTAGCAAGTCTGAGAGGGGAAGGCGAGTTTGTTGCAAGCGCGAGTGCACAGGACCCAGAAAGCTTCATCACTTTTAGGAGTGGTTGAAGACCAAGAACGGGGAGTGTATTCGAGGAATCCCTGAAGAAGTCTGAGTTAGTAAAAGCTCAGGAGGGATAACTCCTTGTTCACTGTGGAAGTAGAACCGGGTGGAGTTCACACAGGACAAAGGTGGTGAATGGAGGAACTCTTCAAGAGGAAGAGAATCGACGACTTGAATCGTCGTGGAGAAATCACGAAGATCGTGATTTGACTTGTGAGTCAGATGTATCGAAAGCTCACGATGGAAGATGTCTGTTTCTCGTAGAGCGAGGTCATGAGAACGTGAAATACGATGTCCCGGAGATGT
>ML784741.1:29025-39964 GCA_009831015.1 Picea engelmannii
TCAAAATATTGATCACACTACCAACCTTCCTAACCTCTTAACTCAACAAAAGTATGGTGATCTTGGAAAGCTTCTCTTAATGCTTTTCGAGCACAGAAACAAAATTCTAAAGAATCACAAGTAATCACTTACCCTCTTAAGGTGGGATAGACCAATTAGGTCTTAGTGGAAGTTAATCATCATCATCACCATCATGTTGAGTTATTTTTATAGATAAATGACAAATATTAAGTATAACTTGAATAGTTGGAAGAAAAATTATTAACTTTAAAATAAGTTGCTTATAATATTATTAAAGTCGGATAGACCAATTAGGTCTTAGTGGAGGTTAATCATCATCAACATAATAAAATAAAAATAAATTTTTAACATAAAAAAATTTCAAAATATTTTAATATAAAAATAAAATAAACTAATTAAATCTTAATGAAAATATTTTAAAATCAGTTTTTTTTTAATACCTTCCTTTACTTAAAAAGTTTGATAGATAAAACGCACATTGAATTGGATGGAGAATCGTTAGAGCATCGACAAGGAAAATTGAAACAATCATCGCAAGAGAAAAAAAAAACTGTCGTCGGATGGATACAAGTCATTATATTACAAAAGAAATTGTGCTCCTCCAGCAAACGACAATATAAACTAAACAGAGATGCATACGATAAAGAAATTGTGCTCCTTCAGAAAACGACAATATAAACTAAATTCTTCATCTGAATCCTTCCACTATTTCAGATTTTTTTGAATCCTTCCACCATTCACTGAATATGTATCTTCTGTAATTATATGGTTGTCTAGAAGGGTTCTCCTGTATACCCAACAGAGACCAGCTTATCCATTCTGCAAATGGATGCCCGTGGAATCTGAGAGCAGGTGAAGACAACAATAGCAGAATTACATTATGTGGGCTCACGCCTTTTTTCGTGTATATATAGCTCACTGAATGATAGCAGAGGATCAATAATTGGTGCGACTTTCCATGGAAAAGGAGATGCTTCGCGAGAGAAAGTGAAGTGGCAATTTGCAAAAGGAATATCGAAAAAGTCAGGTTCATGAATGACTATTTGAGATACAGAAGATACATCTGGTGTTTGAGAATATTGTCGAACAAATTTATCTTTGTTACGTAGAGAACATGCCCATTTGAATAAGACGACGGGAGAGAGACCATAAACTTTGAGGACATCCAAATTGATAAGCTCGAACATATGTTTGTCGGAAGGGAAAAAAACAGAGACGGTGGGGATCCATAGGAGAATTCAGATATCCAGAGATTTGTCCAAAAGGACCCGTCATTCCCTTAAGTTGTGACACATGAGATTGTTCAGTGATGTGACCTGTTATCATCCGGGCGTTCAGACAAATATCCGTTTGTTTACGTAAACTGTGAGCATTTGGGTACTGTGTTAGTTAATACAGCGATATGTAAAACACGGGGGAAAAGCTTGAATTTGAATGGCCATTGGCAACGATGCCCATATATGCCTTTAGTCAAAGACTTGAATTGCTGAACTACCCGTACAAATAAATAGCACAGTTCTCTCCTACTTTATGTGTAATACGTAGACAGTACTGTAGTCAATAACAAATTAAAGTTGTATTGCAACAACAGAAGTGTCCACTCACTGCGCGTATATCGATCAGGAGGGGTGTTTGGATCTTTAGAGACTGATAGGGTTTAATGAATGGGAAATGGCAGCTTTTGTAGTAACAACTGTTAGTTTTTAGTTTTTATAGTTATGGTTTCCATTGTCCATCCAATGGAAACCCATATGGAGCAAAGTTAATCGTTGATTTTTATTGACTTGTTTCATGTTAGTTGGATGGATGAATATGGAAATAAGGATTGTTGTTTCATAATCCGAATTTAATTTAACTTGTTACATCCATATTATGTTAGTAAATTCAATTATTGATTTTCCTTTACTTTAATTTCCATTGGCTTTGTTCCATGTCAATTAGATGGACAAAATTTGCGATCAAGATATAGATTGTCATTTCCATACACTAAATATAGTGTTCCACTTTTAGTATGTATTTGACAAGTTTTACATTGCACTACACAAAAAATAATTTTTCTCAACAAACCAATAAAATTATCTTCCTTTATGTTGTTAATGGATTATGGAGCAAAGTCAATTGTTGATTTCTATTGACTTGTTCCATGTTAGTTAGATGGATGAATATAGAGATAAGGATTGTTGTTTCATAATCCAAACTAAATTTGGTTAAAATTATCCTCCTTTATGTTGTTAATGGATTATGGAGCAAAGTCAATTGTTGATTTCTATTGACTTGTTCCATGTTAGTTGGATGGACGAATATAGAGATAAGGATTGTTGTTTCATAATTCAAACTAAATTTGGTTGTAGATTTTGTCTATCCATTCAAAATGGGTAAAGTCAATTATTGACTTTCCTTGATTTTAATTTCCATTGACTTTGCTCTATATCAATTAGATGGACAAAATCTGCAATCAAGATATAAATTGCTATTTCCATACACTAAATATAGTGTTCCACCTTTAGTATGTATTTTACACATTGCACTACACAAAAATTAATTATTCTCAACAAACCAATAAAATTATCCTCGTGTATGTAATAATGGATTTGGGTCCATAGTACTATTATACTACCACTTTTATAAAGTGGTTGTTGCTAATTGACGGCTACAATACATGATTAATTTCTTACTTTATTGTATTATATTAATGTATACAAATTAAGGGTCTATTAATGTAATGCATTACATTAATGTAATATATACTAATAATATATCAATATAATGTATAAGTTAAAGTTTTAATTTACAATAGTGTATAATGTAAAGTATTAATTGAATGATACATTAATAATGTAATGTATTAATTAATTAATACATTATTAATTAATACACAAATAAAATAATATATTAATAATACATTAAATACATTAACATATTAAATGCATTAATAAATACATTAGTAAAGTATTAATATACTAATAAAATAATATATTAATTATACATTAATGAAGTAGTATTACACTCACCTTAATGTGTTTAGTAATACATTATTACATTTCTCTAAGGTATACATTAAAGTATTAATACATTAATTAATAATGTAACATATTAAACTATTAATACATTAATCCTTTTTCTGGGTTTTTGAAGAGAAATAATACTTTCTCATGGTTTTGAAAAATTCAAAGAGATAACATTGTATTTCTATTGATTTGAAGGAAACATTTTATTTCAAACATTTTTCACAGGAATAATGTTTCTCTATCATTACTCTTGGTGATGCAAACCATAATACTTCTATGCAGTTTTTGAACTCTTGGTGATAATCTCTATGGTTTTGAACGTTTCAACATGATTAATACTCTTTGTTGTTTTGAATAATTTTTAGTTTCGGCTTCTTCCGTAGTGTGAGCACATGGCCCATGTGCAAATGTAATCAGTGGCCCATGTTCGTGAATCAGTTATGGCTTCTTCAACCCGTGGACATATGAAATTAGGTGAGTAGGTGATTCACTTGTTACTTTGATTCAATTTTAATTTAAAATATATTTATAATTTAGTGAAAATTGAAGAAATTTAATTATTATTATTATTATTAATTTTAAAAATTTTAATACTTAAAAGTTGATTTGAGAGATAATAATTAATACAATTATTATCAATTAAAAAAAATAATTTTTAGTTTTAAAGTCAATCCAAAATAACAATTGTTACTTATTTTATGTTCTTTTCAATATGAGCAATCCACCACCTATTCCAAAAACTCACCAGGTCAGGGGGAGGCCCCCCAAAGTCACCCTAGAGAGGCTTTACAATTATATGAAATCATTAAAAAAAAGAGAGAAGAAAAATATGTCAAATTCCAAATAGAGTTAGAATCATTAAAAAGAAGGAGTGAAGAAAGAGACCTAAAACTTCAAATACAGCTAGAGGCAATGCTTGCTTAAAAAATTATACTCTTCAAAGATACCATTCAAACGCAAATAGAAGAAGTTAGATTGTTACGGTTCAAGAGTCAATTGGAGATAATGGAGGATATGATTCAAGAAATGGAAAAACAAAAACAATCAACCCAAGAAGAAGAGGTTGAAGAAAATCGCAACTTGAGAGGTAGACTTAAAAAGCTAGAAGAAAAACTAACCAATAATTTGACCATCAGTAATCTAGAAAAAAAATTGGATATGAAACCCATCAAAGAGGAAATGAATAATCTAATCGAATTGGACCATGAGTGTAATAAAAGAGCCTTGAACCTCATAATTTTTTGTATAAAAGAATGACAAGAGGGTATGATGGAAATGGTGAAATAAGAATTAAAAAATAATCACAATTTGAAACAACTTACCTCATAGAAGCAAAGAGGCTAAGAAAAATAATTGATCATAAAGATAGGTTGACACATGTCAAAGTAAGATGAAATGACCATAAATATAGCATACTCAGTAAATATCCAATCTTAAAAGGGTCAAGAATATTTATAAATGAAGATCACATTCCTGAAGACCAAGATGAATTAAGAAAGGAAATTCAAAAGGTAAAAGAAGTTAAGAAAGAAGGAAAATGGACAATAATTAGAAATCGAAAAGCTATTTTTAGGGATAGAGACCAAAAAGATAATAATAATAGGAATTTGGGACACTTGGGATCCTTTTTTGGAACTATCGTGACTTTACATGGTGCAAAGGTCCTATGATAAGTTGGATATTGAGTAATATTGATATTATTTGTCTAGTTGAAACTTGGGAGCATAAAGATTCTAAGGTCCCTAACATAGAAGGATTTGTCTTATGGTCATCTTGGAACAAAAATTCCCATCGTAAAGGGATAGGAGGCATATCGTTTTATATTATAAAGAATATTTCTCCTCAAATTCAACTCCATAAGATTGACCCTCTCAATCCATACATTTAGATAAAAATTCCAGACACTGATGCTAAGATGTATATAACAATTTGTTATTTTGCACCTATTAATTATATTTTTTATAAGAAAAACAATCTAGATAACAATTGTCCCTATACTAATTTAGAACAAGATATTTATAATTTGAAAAATGAAGGTAATATCCTACTGCTAAGAGACTTTAATGCTAGGAATGCAACTAACCAAGCTATGTTTTTAAGCAATAATTCCAACCATAATCCTCTATAGATAAATGAGGACCTTGTTTTATCTAATAGCTACAAAAGAAGCTCTGAAGACCTAATTGAGAAGTTTTTTGGTATTGAATTGGTCAAGATCTTCAACTCTCTGTTAATGTTTAAGCCATTATTATAGTTCTTTGCATTTCAATAGATAACAACAACATAAGACAAGATCACTGAGAAATACACAATCACAAGAGACATAACATTTATCCTGGGAAACCCTCTAGGGGAAGAAAACCCAACAAAACTTTCTTATTATAGATAGCCAATACAATGCCAAGAGATAACTTAAGATAATAGAGAAGAACCTCTCCCAAAGATGAGACTCTCTCTCTCTCTCTCTCTCTCTCTCTCTCTCTCTCTTCTACAACTATAGTTCTGAAACTTGTATCTCAATGAGCAAGTGAGGTGTGTCTAAGTGAGGCGCTAGCCTCCTTATTTATACTAATCTGGCACGTGTGAAGTGTCTCTTCACTTGCAGGGCCGACTCCTTAATCTGGGTGGTTATAACCACCTTTATTTTATTCTGGGGCCTCTTTGATATATTCCGGGGATGAATTCTTCTTTTGCCTATTACAATTATATTATGAACAATCCGCAAAAGGGGATTTGGTCCTTTTACAATAGCCAACATGATCAATCCACAATGTGGATTGATACAATGAATAATATATCAAATAATAATAAGAATACACTTTGCAGTTACATTATTTCAACACTCCCCCTTAACAAGAAGGGTATTCTTCAACAACATCAGGCGAGAGAGAGAGGACAACATCATCAACAACATCAAGTGGGTGAGAGGAAAACATCATCAACAACATCAAGTGGGTGAGAGGACAACATCATCAATATCATCTTGGAACACTAACTGGTGTATCTATAAATCATCAGAATTTTTCTTTATCGACAGTGTCGTCATTCTCAAAGGAATGCAATCATCATCTGCATCAATATATATTAGTATAAAGCTAATGCATCATCATCATCACAGTATGAGGCTGGTTCATCATAATACATGACTGAATTTACGTCACAACTTCTCAAGATGGAAGCATAGTACTAGTCTCATCTCAATGTCTTTCTTTTCATCACAACACTTAAGCTAGAAGCGAGATAGTAGACTGGATTTATGTCAAAACTGTCAAGTTGGAAGAACAGTACTAGTCTCATCACATCGTCTTGCTTTACATCACAACCATCAGGTTGGAAGCAACATACTAGACTGGCTTTACGTCACAGCTATCAAGCTGGAAGCATAGTACTAGTCTCATCTCATCATCTTTCTTTACGTCACAACAACAAGGCTAGAAGTAAGATACCCATCCTGCAAAACAAATGTAAGGCTAGAAGTAAGGCTAGAAGTAAGATACTCAAGGTTTTCATGGCAAAACAAATGTATGGTCTAGTGTTCTTTAGGTACATCAATGATCCAATAATCTGTTTGTATAGCATGGCATCAATCAATTTTGACAAAGTGTCGACCAACAACTTCAACTTCTCTTCCATGGGTGTATTCATGGACTTGCATTCCAACATGTCGAATCTCTTAAGGATTTCGACTGCATACTTCCCTTGTTTAAGGAAGATCCTCTCTGGACTTTGCCATACCTCAAAACCTAAGAAATAATGCATTAGGCCAAGGTATTTCATTTCAAATTCTAAGGCAAGTCTCTTCTTACATTCAATGATGAGCCTTTCTTCTCCGATTAAGAATAAGTCATCCACATATAGTAGTAATATCACTGGCTCATCGTTCATAACCTTGAAGTAGAGGTTAGAATCTGATTTACTCTTGGTAAAGCCCAAGCTCGTTAGAAAACTATCCATCCAACCATACTAAGCTCTATGAGCTTGCTTCAATTTGTATAATGCTTTCTTCAACCCGCAGACATGAGACTTCATGTCTTCAACTTCAAATCCTTGAGGTTGCTCTATATACACTTCTTCTTCGATGACATCATTTAGGAAGGATGTCTTTACGTCCATCTGGTGCAACTTCCACTTCATCTTAGCTGCAAGGGCTATGATGGTTCTAATCGAAGTGTATCTGGCTACAGGAGTGAATGTCTCTTCATAGTCAATGCCTTCTTTTTTAGAAAATCCCCAAGTGACGAATCTTGCTTTATACTTTTCAATACTTTCATCAGTAGCATGTTTTATTTTGGAGAGCCATTTAGAGGATACCACGTCTTTACTCTTTGGCTTGGGAACTATTTCCCATACATCATTCTTTATTATGGATTGGTATTCCTCTATCGTGGCATCTGCCCATTCTTTCATCTGAATGGATTCTTCAAAAGAAGGTAGGATCCTTGTCTAGGAGGTCACACATCAAAGATGTATAATTGGAGAATGGATTTGGTCTTTTCACCTGTCTCGTGGTTCCTTGGGGAACACCATACTTCTCTCCATATTGAATGAGCTCTCTAGCCCAAGCTAGCTTTCTTTTATGGAGGATCGTCATCTGAGGCAGTTCTTAAAATTCTACTATATCATAATCTTATGAAATTTCCTCATCAGGGGAAACTATGTCTTCCCTCACTAGTTTTGCAGCTCTAGGAACCTCCCTCACTAATTCTGTAGTTCTGGGGATTACAGGTTCTTCTTCATGTACTTCTTCAAGCTGGAATATTCTCAATTTCTTGAGTGTTGCATCTTCATAAAAAGTCACATCCCTGCTGATCAATGTGGCAATGACCTAGTATGTAAATTTTGAAGGCCTTGGATACCTCATAGTATCCCACAAATATTCCCTTCTTTCCTAAAGGTTCCAACTTATTTCTCTTCTCTTTCAGAATATGTATAAAAAATGGACATCCAAATATTTTGAGATGGATTACCTATGGCTTTTTTCCAGTGAACATCTCTTCAGGGGTCTTGAACCCAAGTTCACTATGGGATAATCGGTTTTACACATAAACGATTTTCATTGCTGCTTCTTCCCATAAGCACATTGCAAGATCTTGATCATGGACCATAGTCTTCATAGCTTCCATTATCGTTTTGTTCTTTTATTCAGCTACACCATTTTGTTGAGGATTATAGGGAGTTGTGAGTTCCCTCTTGATCCCAACATCTTTGCAGAAGCTCACAAACTCTTTTGAGGTATATTCTCCTCCATTATCTAACCTGAGTATCTTGATATTTCTTTCGGAAAGGTTCTCTATCAAGGCTTTGAATTCCTTGAACTTTCTGAACACTTCATCTTTAGATTTCAAAAAATACACCCAGGTCTTACGAGAATAATCATCAGTAAATGATACATAGTATACATACCCACTAATGGAGGATGATGGCATTGGGCCACATACATCTGAATGAATGAGCTCTAGGACTCCTTTTTCTTTGTTGTCTCTCTTTAGAAAAGGGTTCTTGATGTTCTTCCCTTGCACACATCCATTGCACACACCTTCATGATCAATTTTGAATTTTGGAAGACCTGTGACAACATTGCATATGTATGGTAGCGCCTTGTAATTGATGTGAGATAATCTTCTATGCCAAAGTTCACATGAGTTTTCAATGGCATGGGTCATGGAAACCTCTGAGTGACCCTTTAGTTTATACAAGCCATTTTATTCTCTTCCAGTGATGATTGCTTCATTAAGGGTTTCTCCTTTATCCCACATGAGGACTTCTCCATATATAAAGGAAACTTTGAAGCCTTTCTTTTCTAAATCCGAAATGGAGAGTAGGTTTTTTGTCAAACCTGGTACAAAGAGTACGTCCTTCATCTTTATTGAGTTCCATGAATTTATCTTGTATCTTTATTCTCCCACTCCCTTGATGGGATATTGGTAATCATCTCCAAGTGTCACTTTCTAAGAAAACTTATTTTCTGAAATACAAGAGAGAATGTCTCTCTGACCTGTCATGTGCTTGGAGGCACCACTATCAATGATCCACATGTTCTCTCTAGGTGTTACCGATCCTGACAGGGCCGAGATTAGGACATAGTCTTTGATATGCTCTGTTATCATCTTTGTAGGGGCTCTTCATCTTCAACTGCATGGGTGTGGTTTCTCTTATGTTTCCTCTTGTATTCTTATCATTTGGTTGGACATAATTTCACAATGTGTCCCATATTGTCACAATGATATCATTGTACAGATGAGTAATCTCTTTCCCTTTGTTGTCCTCTCTTCTAAATCTCCTTGGTGTTAGAAAAATAGGACCGTAGAGCAATAAAATAAAACAAATGCAGAAACAAAACACAGAAGACACACAATACAAGAGAGACACAAATTTACGTGGTTGACCCAGTGTGGGATACGTCCACTAGAGAAATTGCCAGGTCCTTCTTTTATTATTATCCAACAAATTAAGGGATACAACCTACAACAAAACCCACTGTAACTTCCTCTCCTTTCTCTCACAGTCTCCTCTCTCATAATACAATATTCACCATCCACCATAGCCGCGATACATTTCCCTCATAAAAGAGGGTTGCCTTCTAGGGAAAAAAACCCTAACATAATCTCTATCGTTAGATATGCAACCTTATAACGAATGGTCCAGATTTACAATGAAATTACAATATACTTTTACAAGGCAATTTTTGCTTTGGGGGCTTCGCCCCCGAACCCCCACTGGGGGCCCGCTTGCCCCCAGACCCCGTAGAGGGGGTACCCCCCCTCTGCACTCCCCCGCGTGGAAGAGTGTACATACTTATGGGGTGTAAATACTTCATGGGGTATAAACACAGCTGAAAGCAAGGACCTATGAATCAGGAAGATAATCAGGCTCCACAACCAACAATCTCCCACTTGGAGACTGATCTCAACAACTCCATCACTGTTGTATATGCTGGACTCTGAACCTTCTTGGAGCTAGAAAATTTCTCATTTTCATCTTCATTCTTGAAGACCAACTGAAACTGAGTAGGAACTCAGTTTCTCCCTGGTTACTCCCTTTGTTAACATGTCTGTAGGATTCTGGCTAGTGTGTATCTTTTCTAGCTTCAATTGTCCATCTTCTAAGGCAGATCGTATGAAGTGGTACCTCAACCGTATATGCTTAGTCTTCAAATGGAAGGCTGAGTTCTTTGCAAGGTGAATGGCACTCTGACTATCACAGTACAACCGACTGTTCTCATGCTTCTTTCTCAATTCCTCCATAAACCTTTGTAACCAAATCATCTCTTTACTAGCCTTTGCAGCAGCAGCATACTCTACCTCTATTGTTGAAAGTGCAAGAACCTTTTGCAGTTTTGAAATCCAACTTACTGTTGTTCCACCTATAGTAAAAAAATACCCTGTGGTGCTCCTCTTACTGTCTTTATCACCTGCCATATCTAAATCAACATATCCCTGTAGAAAAGTGTCTAAACCTCCAAAACATAATGCATGTGTAGTAGTACCTCTCAAATACCTGAGAATCCACTTTATTGCCTCCCAATGTTCTTTACCTAGATTGTTCATACACCTTCTCACAACTCCCACTGCATGTGAAATATCTGGTCTTGTGCAAACCATTGCATACATCAAGTTGCCAACTGCTGATGAATAAGGGACCCTGGACATGTATTTTATCTCCTCCTATGTCTTGGGACACATTTCCTTAGTTAATTTGAAATGCCTGGACAAAGGTGTACTAACTGGTTTTTCATTCTGCATTCTAAACCTCTCCAACACCTTCTCTGTGTTGTTAGGACCACATATTGTACCCTTTTTGCCCATACTTTTTGCTATTATTTTACCCTTCATCACCTGCATTTTGACTTATACTATCATTCCACTTGATCATTCCAAGGTACATAACGTCCTTTCTCATTACTACACGTT
>ML784741.1:42570-56428 GCA_009831015.1 Picea engelmannii
TACACTTCTTGGATTTTGCCTCAAGCTTTGTTCTATTTTCTTTATCAATATGGACAAATGCTTCACAACCAAAAGTTTTCAAAAAAGAATAGTTTACCTTTTTTTCTGTCCATTCCTCCTCTGGAATCCTACCATCCAAAGAGATTGAAGGTCCTTTGTTTATTAAGTAAACAACAGTATCTACAACATCTTCCCAGAACTATAAAGGCAAACCGGCATGTAATCTCATACTCCTTGCACGCTCCATGATTGTCCTGTTCATCCTTTATGACACACCATTTTCTTGTGGTGTTCATGGAACTGTCTTCTCTCTATGAATCCCATGGTATGAACAGTAATCAGCAAACTCCTTGCTGCAGTATTCACCTCCATTATCTGATCTGAGACACTTCAAAATTTTTCTTGTCTCATTCTCAACTAAAGATTTCCATTTCTTAAAAGTATCAAAAACATCAGATTTTTGTCGAATGCAATAAAACCAAGTTTTTCTAGTTGCATCATCAATAAAAGTAACATAATAATGAGAGCCACCAAGAGATGATACATGAGCTGGTCCCCATACATCTGTATGCACAAGATCTAACCTTTCACTCTTATTTTCTTTTCTGACTCTGAGAAATATGACTCTCTTTTATTTTCCATAAACACAATGCTCACAGAAGTCCAAATCAATTTGTTTAAGATCTGGCAACAAATTTCTTTTTTGAAGGATCTGCATACCCTTCTCACTTATGTGTCCCAGCCTATGATGCCATAGTGTTGTATCCACTCCTGTAGAAGCTAAATATATATAAGAGTTAGTATTACCACTACATAGATACAATGTACCTACCTTCTCTCCTTTCGCTATCACCAATGATCCTTTGATGACCTTCCACATCTTATCTGTAAATATGGATATACAACCTTCACTTGCCAACTGCCCTGTTGAAATCAGATTTCTTCTTAAATCTGGAACATGTTTTACCTCTTTCAACAACCATTGGTTTCCATTTTGTTGCTTTATTTTTACCTTTTCCATTCCAACAATTTTGCATGGTTTATCATCACCCAAATGAAATTTTCCAAAATCACCTTGAACATAATCTAGAAAATGTTTCCTATGGGGTGTGGCATGAAGTGAAGCTCCTGAATCTACTACCCAAGACTCATAAATATTATCTACAGAAATAATAAAAGCATCTTGTAACACATCACCTGTTACATTTGCTTCCTAATTTCTCTCCTGTTGTCCATCGCTTTGTTTCTTTGGAGCTCTGCAGTCTTTCTTCAGATGTCCTTTCTTCCCACAATTCCAACACTCTATCTTTCCAAGTCTAGATTTGGATCTGCCCTTCCTAGAATTTCCATGGTTTCCTGAGCCCTTTCCTCTATCCTTTTGTCTTCCCCTTTTCTCCATGTTCAATGCATTTCCGGATGTCTCACCTGTGCTTTTTCGTCGCTTTTCCTCACTGAGGATAACACCAACAACATCATCAAATTTTAAAGTATTTGAGCCAGAGATAGAGTTACTTACAACCATGACCAAGCCATTCCAGCTTTCTGGTAATGAGCACAAGATTAGAAGAGCCCTAACCTCATCATCAAAGTCCACTTTTACAGAACTTAGTTTATTAGTAATCGTATTAAATTCATTTAAATGATATGCAACAGACCCACCTTTTGACATCTTCATATTAAATAATCTCTTCATTAGAAATACCTTATTCAACACCAAGGGTTTTTCATACAATTTGGCCAACGCGTCCATCAAACCCTTCGTTGTCTTTTCTTTCAAAATATTGAAAGTCACCGATGTTGCCAGGCTCAGCCGTATTGTTCCTAGAGCCTTTCTGTCAAGAATCTCCCATTCTTCATCCTTCATGGCCGTCGGCTTCTTTGCTACTCCGCTCAATCGTAGGAATAGATCCTTCTGATATAAATAGTCTTCCATTTGCATCTTCCATAATTGGTAGTTTTGGCCATTAAATTTCTCGACCCTAAACTTTCCATCTTACGACATTGCTCCCACTGGAACCAGGAACCCTCTTTTCCTGCGAGTTACCTTACACTCAGATACCAATTGTTATAAAAATAGGACTTCAGAGCAATAAAATAAAACAAATGAAGAAACAAAACACAAAAGACACACAATACAAGAGAGACACAAATTTACGTGGTTCACCCAGTGTGGGCTACATCCAGCAGAGAAATTGCCAGGTTCTTCCTTTATTATTATCTAGAAAATGAAGGGATACAACCTACAACAAAACCCGTTGTAACTTCCTCTTCTTTCTCTCACAGTCTCCTCTCTCAGAATACAATATTCACCATCCACCATAGCCACGATACATTTCCCTCTTAAAAGAGGGTTGCCTTCTAGGGAAAAAAAACCCTAACATAATCTCTACCATTAGATCTGCAACCTTATAATGAATGGTCCAGATTTACAATGAAATTACAATATACTTTTACAAGGCAATTTTTGCTTTGGGGGCCCGCTTGCCCCCAGATCCCGCAGAGGGGGTACCCCCCCTCTATACTCCCCCGCATGGAATATTGTACATACTTATGGGGTGTAAATACTTCATGGTGTATAAACATGACTGAAAGAAAGGACCTTTGAATCAGGAAGATAATCAGGCTCCACAACCAACACTTGGATGAGATTCTTTATTATTGAATTTGTTTGGTGGTTGAGTCTCTTTATGAGTCTCCTTTTGGAAGTAGGTTTATTCCTTCCTCTTTTGGTGTGAGTAGCTAGGGCTTGATCATCATCTCTTGCTAGTAGCGCTTCATGGTTAGCTACTCTTATTTCTTCTTGAATGCATTCTTCCCATAGACAGTCAAACTTTAGTTTCTTCGTTCTGGCACAAACCGTTTGGATGAATGCATCCCAAGGTCTTATGAGACCATTAAGAGCTGTCATTATGAGATCGTCTTCATCTATGGTGTCTCCAATTTCTTCTAATTGTTCTTTAAATTTTGAGATTCTGGAGAAATATTCTTGGATTGTTTCTCCTTTCTGCATCCTCGCATTCTTCAGTTGAGTTCTTAGATTCATCTTCCAGTTTATGTTCTTTCCTTTGTATAGTTTTCTTAGGGCATCAAACATTTCATTTAGAGTCTTCTTTGATGACACATAAGGAATGAGGTAGTCTTTGATTGAATTTGCAATGCTTCTTTTGGCACTGATTGTGTCCTTTAGATGCTTGGCTTTTTCTACAGCATCATCGGGTTCCAGTACTTCTTCTTTGAAGAATATTGCTAGGTCATTATCTTCAAGGATCAGGCCAATCCTATACTTCCAGGCACATAATTTTTCCATGCCTTCTAGTTTTTCAGCAAGCTTCATGCTTGTAGACATCTTTTACCTAGAGCTAGGAAAATGACCAAAAAATGAAAATGCTCAAAATCAAATTATAAACTTACCAGGAGATGCGCTTGGCTGAGGTGAGTAGCCTGGTGTGCTTAGATCTGAGAAAATCCAACTTTTACCCCTCCAAACTTGATCTTCATATTTATGGATTGGTGCTTCTAGTTTTCCGGTACCTCTGGTACTCTGGTACTTTTGGTACTTCTAGTTCTCTGGTTTTCTGGTACTTCTGGTACTTTTTGAAACTAGGGTTTCACATTTCAGGAGATCTATCCACTAAAAAGGTGCACTGAGAGTGCCAAAGTAATCCTTGGGAGAGGGTGCACTTTTCTAGATGGTTTTAGGGATGAAAATATTCACCATCAAAAAGACCTAATTTGCATGTACGACAACAGTGACAATTTTCACTCTTGTGAAAGATGCTTTCTTTAGCTTGGCTCTGATACCATGTTAATGTTTAAGCCATTATTATAGTTATTTGGGTTTAAATAGATAACAACAACATAAGACAAGATCACTGAGAAATACACAATCACAAGAGACACAACATTTATCTTGGGAAACCCTCTAGGGGGAGAAAACCCAACAAAACTTCCTTACTATAGATATCCAATACAATGCCAAGAGATAACTTAAGCTAGGACATAAGATCCTCTCCCAAAGATGTCCCACTCTCTCTCTCTTCTCCAACTACAGTTCCAAAATTTGTTTCTCAATGAGCAAGTGAGGTGTGTCTAAGTGAGGCACCAACCTCCTTATTTATACTAATCTGGCATGTGTGAAGTGTCTCTTCACTGACAAGAATGACCTCTTAATCTGGGTGGTTATAACCATATTTATTTTAGTCCAGGGCCTCTTTGATATATTCTGGGGCCGACTTCTTCTTTTTCCTATTACAATTATATTATGACCAATCCGCAAAACGAGATTTGGTCCTTTTACAATAGCCAACATGATCAATCCACAGTGGGGATTGATCCAATGAATAATATATCAAATAATAACAAGAATACACTTTGCAGTTACATTATTTCAAAACTCTCAAGACCTAATAATTTGAAATGGAGTAATGAAGTGGCCAAACTGCAACTAGATGAATTGTATTCACGGGCTGGGTAGTAGTGTCATAGATTATATGATATCTGATATCCCCATTTAACCAAATAGTAACTCTTGACCTTTTAAATGACCATGAACCCGACTCTGATCATAGACATTTAACCCCAACTCTAAACTTTTCCATGCACAAAAGCACCCTTGAAGAGAATTATGATAATCAAAGGCAAATACTATTTGAAAAAAGTAAAGTTGACCTCTTCTTAAAGGATTTAAATAGTGAATTACATCTCTTAACTTATAAGGACAACATTGAAGACCTCTATCATAATTTTACAACTACCCTTTCGACTTCTATTAACAAGTTCTCTTTTGAGGTGTCATGTAAAAAGAATAATAAAAAAACCAACCTTTGGTATGATAAAGAATGTAAAATTGCTAGGAAATCCATTGTTGATGCTTGTAATGAGTCTTTAAAACTTGATAAGATCAATACTTACAAATCCATAATTAAAAGGGAAAAACGGTACTATATCAATAAAAGGAAAGAACAACTTTCACAACTATTTAAGTTGGATCCTAAGAAGTTCTGGAGGAAAATTATTTTCCACAATACTAAAGAAAATAATATGATTCCCTTAAGATACTAGAATTCCTACATTAAAATGCTTTATGAGTTCCCTAATTCCATGGACACCATTCTTATTGTCCCTACAGAGGATGGAATTTTTTCATTGGATGAAATAGAGTTTTGGGTTAAGTGACTTGCAAATGGGAAAGCTAAGGACATTGAAGGCTACCAAGGTAAAAATTTTAAAATCTGAGGGTCTATCCTCATCCCTCACATACACAAGCTATTCAATTTAGCAGTCAATCAAGGCTTCCCTAAACCTTGGATGCAAATCCTCATTGCTCCTATTTTTAAAAATGGGGATAGAAATATTCCCTCTAAATATAGGACCATTATGATTAGCCTAATTTTATCCAATATTTATGGAATTATTTTCGAAAAGAAGATTAGCCTTTGGCTAGAAAGTCACAATAAAAGAGATAAAGGCTAGGTCGAGTTTAGGAGATATCATTCAAATGTGGACCATCTTGTTATATTTAGGATTGTTATCACTGAAAAATTTCTCATCACAATACAGGAAATGGTTGAAGATAATACTATCACAACACATTCATCAACACACCTTAAGCATTTACAAAACCTGTTCAACAAACAAAACTATGCAAATGTTCGTTAAATTTTAGTGCAAATTTCTCAATTCTTACTCATGCACATCCGCGTGAGCCAACACAACCTTGAATGTGCACATCATGTAGACCACGTGAATATCTCCACAAGAACCCCCATGGATGCAAAAACGATGCATTAATGCATTTGGTTAGGCCTCAACCACTTCCCTGCCAAAGTGTACCATGACAAGGCCACAACATTGGCCCAAAATATTGCCTTGAGGATACTGAAAGGATGGGAAGTACCTTCAAAGGGATCCCATTCACACTATGATCAAGCTAAGAAAAAACTTGCATTGGTCCTATAAATACATGACCATGATGTGAATACAAAGAAAAGACTTTTGAGTATTGTTATGTTGGTCAAGTTGTCTTAGAGAATCCATCTTTCTCCTAGAACTCTTTGAGCATTCATAACAAGTGTTACACTTCTCTCCTCTTGAGAAGTTCAACAATCAAGTATTTCCATTTTTTAGTTATTGTTAGAAGAGAGAAAGCTTTGTATTTTGACAATTCAAGAGCCCTACCAAGGAGGAAGAGAGGACTCATAAGTTCCCATACTTCTCCTAGGTGTTATCATTTCGAAGATCAATATCATTTGGTAGTTATTTCTTGTATCTCTTTCATTCATCCATATGAGTTTTTACATTATTAGTTTAGTTTTATTTCTTTGTTGTTTATTTCTTGTTTTCTATTTAGTTTGGCCACCAATCAACTAAAAAACTATTGTGTTGTATTTCTAGCCTAACTAGATAGTGAAGGGACCTCTTTTTCCTCACCCAAGTGACAAAAAAAACCCAACAGATTGGTGACCATATTGGGGACAAGGATCAAAATCCTCCCCAATTAGGCTATTACAGATGTATTTCTCACTCATTTGTGTTTGTAGGGATCAAAATCGACCTAGTCCAGCCCTCAGATGTAGTAATTAGTCCTATGATCAAGAGAACCCAAGTCAAATTTATGTCCCTCCATTTATATATATGTGCATGAGTTTGGGTAGAATAGAAACGTTGATCGTGCATATTTTTTACAGGAAAAGACACACAAACTACGTGACTGTCGGGCCCAAACCCCCGTGGATTCGCATGACTGTGCAAATTTTTTTTTCTCTTTCAAGTAGCTTAGATTTATTTTATGCACTTTGTAAAATCCACAAAAGTAAGGCTTGGGATTCATTCTTGCATAGATACTTAGTCACACATAAACATATAGGGGGTGTAATACCCCCGACTCCCCCAACTGGAAAATATAATTATATTTGGATAGAATGCTATGGACATACCTGTCATGAGAAGTTTGGAAAGACAATGAACCTTGTTATCAAAGGTATTATATATGTGTGTGTGTGTGTGTGTGTGTGTGTGTGTGTGTATTTGATGTTATTAAATAAAACAAAATGGAAAATTGTGGCATAAATTCTCAAAGGAGGTGGCTAGTATGGATCATGATGCATGAGAGGGGATGGTAATGGGAACCAGTAATGGTTGAGATGACCCTGCCAGACCGGTATGGTGTTGGATATAAATTCCTCAGACCCAGAACAATCTTCTAGACCAGAAAATTTAATTACCAGTTAAATTGGTGGTTGGGAAGTTTTCTTCAAGAGTAAACGAGGATATGGCAAGATTACCTATCTAGAAACTTCCCGATCTGACCGATGAAATATTGTTAGGAAAGACAAGAAAATTCAGGAAAATCATGGACAGAGGGAAGAAGATACACACGAATGGGTCAATAGACCACTAAGGAGGAAGAAAATCATGTGAGGCTCTCTGGTCCTAAGGAGATCTGAGAGACATATGGTGTTCTGGATACAAAAGTGTTGACGATAAAAATCACAACAAGGAATTTGCCCGCAAAGTATTGCTAAAGCCTATTATTTATAAGATAATGATATATATAATACTAGTAGGTGGGACCCCCTTGTAGATTGGAAGATCAGAGATAATATTGTTATTGTTATACATTTTATGTTGTTGTTTGATGATGCTTACAGGGATCTACATGATTGATGATGAAATACTGGTTCTATTTGTGACAAATGGCAGATAGATAATGCATTCTATGTGTGGGTTTCATTACTCTAAAATCTCAATTCCATGTCATCATGGCTTATGTGAATTGTTATTACAATGTTATTGGCGCTATGATATATTACATGTTACACCTACACAAAACACATGTTAGTCATGCCAAAAGATAAAAGAAATATGGAATAAATATAAGGAGAAGAAACTAAACTATGCTATACTATGCTACACTATATGCATTTGAAAATTAAAAGGGTTGATGTTAGTCCTAACCAACAATTTTAGTAGATGTTAGTGGCTATACGATATATTGAGTCATATGAAGGCACATTTGATATGTGTTGTGGTATGTTTGGCAATGGTTAATGAGATATAGGGTGGTGCACCTAGTAAGTAATGGGTGTTGGTTTCGATGCATAGATTAATTGAATGGATTAATTGATGTGGTTGGATGGAGTGTACTAAGTAATTGAATGAGTGGAGGATGGAAGTGAATTTCATTTACTAAACGTCGCTCCATACCTCTCCCACTGGCCGTCACCCTAGCTTGGCTATTGTTCAATTGTTGTTCATTGTGGTTAAGCTCCAATTTTCAGGCGAGGAAAGAACTGCTCGACCAAGATCATGTTTTTAAGGAATTTTGGTTACAGGTATGTATTTTCCGCCATCCATGAACTCGATCCGGTTAGGAAATAAATATTGTCTTGATGATGTATTGGTCTGTGCTTTTCTTGACACTAGACACTATGTAAACTTGTGATATTTCTTTGGAATGGTTGGTTGTGCGTATTCATTGTAAATGAAAAAATTGGATACTTGAAGTCACGATTTCATCGATGATTTTGTGTGGTGGAAACCATGAAGGCTCTCTATTGTCTTATGGGTTTTGGTTGAAGGGTTTCATTCGGTCCAAATTTTCTAGTCGTCTCCACACAGTTCTTGTAAACATAGAAAGTCGTATTCGGTGTTATGAGGTTGTCGTGTTTTGATTTTGAACCACCTTGCGTCACTGCATATCGCTTCCACCTGGTTGTGGGATCGTTTATGTCATTGGTGTTTGTGCAGTTGGTTATGACGGCTATTATGCCAAGGGGATTTATTAAGGTTTGGTTTCTACTTCATGGCTCTGTTTTTATATCAGCATTATTCGGTTGATTAGGAAAACCATGAGGGTTATGCCCTGCATTTTTTTGGTGTTATTATGGGCCAGTAAGAATCCTTTTCTCCTCTATCATAGACCCTCTTACCTAATCTGAATTTTCACCCCGCCTTGCATGCTAATGGTTGTGTAGCCTATTCATACACCATGTTCTCTTGAAGGGTTCTCACCTACTGTTGGTGTGGTCGACTCCAGTCTCTATGTGTTTGCTCCATAGAGAGAACCCTTGATTAATCAGAGCCCACCCTTGATTTATTCAAATCTTGTTTTGATAATGAACCAGTCGAGTATATTGATGACTTTTATGAGTTGGTGGAATAGCGTCAACAATCATGATTATTGGTTCATCTCTGTTAATAACATTGACAATGGTCTTTATTATTGGTTGATAGTCACTGCATTATTTTTGTGGGTGGTAATCTCTCCTACGAACTTGCACTTAGGGTTTTATCATGCATGCAGAAAAGACCTAAAGATTCCTACTTTTTACCATCATCTCGGACCTAATCCCCATGATTATTAAGCAAATACATAGTTAAGAAGATCAGGTGAACATACATTATTTCCAGTGTTTGATATTGATCCCTCTTCATACTTGGTCTCTCTTTAACTACAAATCTCCTCCCGAGGCTGACCTACATTCACAAAAGACAAACAAGGAACTTCACATGCATTTGATCTACGGATTAATGAGTTAGAGATTTAATCAACATGTATGCAATAAACAATGAAAACCTCATATGGTAGGATGGGAAAAGTACTTCTTTATTATTAACTTCACTAAAGCAACTTACAATGATGAAGCCAACCACTAATCCATGAATCTGGTCCTGGGCTCCTCTTTTACTGTGCACCAACTACTAACACACTTGCTTCTCTTCTTCGTTGAAATCACAAAATGGTTGCAGAATCTTGGGCAAAGGGGAATATGAATTCGGGTAGAGTTTCTTTACTATGATTTTCCTCCTTTCAAATGGGACCCTTACCCCTTATTTTATAGGCTATAAGGAGCTAGGTATTTGGTCGAATGATTGGCCATGCATGGCCAAAAGGTTTAGTTAACTTGCCCAAAACTGTGTGTTCAATCAACAACTTTCCTTTTTCCATGCTTTTGTAGGTATGCGCGAGTTGTATTGGAGCAACTAGCATGTACACACGTGTAGTAATGGAGCAGGGTGCATGGGCCTTTATAAGGAGGGTTTTTTAATGAGAGTTGTTCAGTACTAGATTGGCAAAGAAGGCATATGGGATGGCCTAATGTTAGGTAAGTATGCTTGGTGAAAATTGCAGTTATAACAAATGCCCCCTAATGTGTGAGGTCAGAAGAGAATCTGATGGCCGAAATACATTACCAATCTTTATCAACATACCAAACCGGTGAGCCCAGGGACCAAAATTCGGGAGGTGCCATCTGCAAAATAAAAATTGCCTCACCGAGGTGGGCATACCCATGCTCGGAATGAAATAAAATCATGGCTACCAATCAAATACACTATAGATCCATGTCATATAACTATATAAACTGTAGCCGCGAGAAATACACAATAGATCTACATCTCAAAATAAAAAAGATATACATGTATAGTATCCATTTTCTAGAAGCTAATAAGGTTTGATGGTTGGAGATGAGGTCTTTAGAGCTAGAGAAACAACTTAAAAAACTTCAAAGCTTAGGTAGGAGTGTAATATGAGTGTACAACTTCACTACCCAGAGGTCTTCGATGACTCGTTGATCATGGACTAGAGAATCTTGATGATCAAACTGAAGGCTTCATTGATTTCGATCAAAGACTAGATTTGACTTTCAGGATGGCTGAGCTTGAGGGCAAGAGAAAAACTATAGAGGGGATGACTCGGGATTGGAAAATATTCCCTTGGAAAATAGCACGACAAATGATGAGACTCAGGCAGCATAGCATTAACATAAGTTAATGAGGCAGGAGGTAACACAAACTCTCCATATGTTTGGAAGAATAACCAAATGGAGGAGGACACAACTCAATGTAGCGGGAACAACTTCCTAAGGTCATATTAAATTCCATGTCTTGACGAACAAATGAAAGGATGTGATTTATCCAAGGGCAACTCATTGTGCTACCAATACAAAGAAAATACTTTCCCTTCCTCTTTTTGGGGTATATTTTATTTTTTTTGTCTTTTTCAATAATTTTGGAAAAAGAATAAAAGAATGTTACATTACAAAGGAGGGATGAGTGTCGCAAACATATGAGTTCAATGTGCAAGGACAAGACTGATGTTCAAAGTAAGGACACTCAGGAAAAATCCCTTTTGGGGCCAAAGGTGTCAAGACATAGAGGAAAAGTGCTACAGGGCTTGCGTATAAGGCATGCTTCAGATGGTTCAGTTGAGAGCAACATGGAGTTGGCATTAGACTAAAGACACAAGTATGCAAATGCGGTTAACAAAACACACAATGGTAACATCCTTCGATGAAAGTTTAACAAGCCCAGAGAAGGTAAGCTCGACGGTTTTTCATATTTAGAGAGTCTGAAAAATGTAAAAGGAGACTCCAATGGGGTACCTTTTACGAAGGTAGTCTAGTCAATTTGAAAAAGGGGTAAACTGGCACTGACAAGACATCTATTCAAAACCATTTTAACAAGTGTGATAAAGACAAGATCACTCAGCGATTTTTTCATTTTTAAGGAGTCTGAAAAAAGCTTAACTATGGACTCCATCAGGAATGTTCTTCTGGACCATTTTAACGAGTGTGAAAGAATAAGTTCACTCAACGATCTTTTCAATTTTAGGGAGTCTGAAAAGATCTTAACTATGGACTCCGTGGGGGTTACTTTTTCATAAATTTAGCTCCTCGGTCTGGAAAAAGGGTTAAAATTATACCTGAAAATACTATTCTAGAGATCCGAAGCCTCTAGAGTATACCTTTGTCTGTATAGTTGACCATCCGAATTGAAAAAGGGGTAAACTACCACCGGATAGACATGACTTCTAATTTCATTTTAACGAGCGTGAAAGGCCACAAGATCTCTCATCAATATTTTCATGTTTAGAGGGTCTAAAAAGGGCTTAAAAGAAGACCCATGGGGTCTACGACTCATGTATGAAACTGGTTCAGGTAGAGCCCGCTGCTAGGCTTGGACCAAGAGTCTCTTCGATATTCAACTTGGAAAGTCTCCCAAAAGGGAAGAAAACACAAACCACGGTGTAATTCGTCCCACGATATAGAAATCGTAGTCATGGATTCAAGGATAGCCTCATCTGAAGGCAATTCAAAATCTGTGAAATCATGCAAATGAGGGTCGACAGTCCCAAAGGGTGAAGTAAACTAACCATACTCCATATGAAGATGGAAGTTCTGTCTGGGACTGGCAGAGTCTATCAACGAAGAATCACGAACCCAAGGGCTTGAGGATCTACAAACAACAAGATCAGACTAAGAAGGATACTCAAGCCCACTTGGACCAAGAGAGGGAAGCAAGGCTTCCCATGCCCCCATTGGATAAACCAATGGATCAATTGTTGAGACCAAGTCTCGAGAGGGAACACATGATTGCACCAGTTCCTACTCAGAAGCAATTGAACACCGAGGATAAGATGGCACATAATTAACTAGTGGCGGGGTAGAGTCTACACAAATGCTAGGAACATATAAAGGGATGGTCTAAAATAATGTTGAATTAGGATGGTTATTATCAGATGCCAGCTGGTTGATAGTGAAAATGCTTCCATTGTGAAGGAAATTCATCACTCGAAAGAGCGTAGACACTACAACATTCATAGCATATACATAATCAAGCCCAAGAAGCACATTGAAATCTAACAGGTCTTGCACCACTATAAAATCAACAAGGATAGTCTTCGCACCTAATGAGATAGGCATCTGAGGAAGAATCCCAAAATATTCACTAGGACGTCTGTCAAAATCCAACATCTCATGCGAAGCAGACATAGTCTTGGGACATCCCAAGACTTTCCAAACCGAGTAGGATAAAATACTTGCAGAGGCTCCCTCATCCACAATACATCGATAAATATTTGTTGAATTAACTTCAACCTGTTGTAGGAAAATCTGCCTACGGACAAGTAGATCGACCTCTAGGGTTTGACCTTAACCTTAGATAGAAAAGTGTTGATCATGGACACTGAATTCCTTTCGAATCTATCTAAGCCTAATGCATGAGAAGGAAGAGTAACAGAAGTACCTCTTAACCGACGTTTGTCCCTGCACACTCCGAGTTGCGCTCCAATCCTTTGCTCCTCGCTGAGGTCTGTGGACAAAACAAGATATGACCACTTCCTACTCTATTGACATTAGCTTGAAAACAGATCTATCACTGAATGATAAGTTCATGTGACATTAGACACAAACTAGAAAGAAACAGGCCAAGCGTGTCATATTAATGAGAATAACGATAGCAGTACTTACAATCGTAGATGCGAATGCGACAGCTTCGTTAGGTCCTCTTCGTCTAACCCTTGCCTGAAAGATCCACAACCTGGATGGCAGCAGCTGCGCTGATGGCTCTTCTCTAGTTGACTGTAAATTTCCTCCAAGATCATAAGTTTCACATATGTAATTCTTCCCCCTCTCCTCACCATTAGAGCTTGCTTATATAGGTTGGGAAGAGGCTAACCACTTGATTTATGTTTAGAACCAGTTAGGAACCTCTTCCTTGGTTGAGAGATCTTTTGACAAAACCAAGAATTCGAGCTTAACTGCTTCTTGAACTCAAATGATTCTCCCCTTATTCTTCTCATCGGGCTAACAGTTCACCCAGAATAGGGAGCGCTCCTTCAGAGAGGTCACAGAGTGCTATAACGCTCCCAGAAAGGTCCAGAGAAGCGCCAACGCTCCAAATTTGGGTAACGCTCCTACAAAGGGGTGGAAAATCACTATAACGCTCCTCAGCCATGGTGAAGGGGTGCCAGCGCTCCTCAGGTAGTGTTAGAGGAGCGTTCCCCTTCCAAAACCTTGATTATGAAGCCTTCTAAGGTATTGAGAGATGTTTGACTTCAGCAGACCAGTCTCCTTCC
>ML784741.1:62435-72576 GCA_009831015.1 Picea engelmannii
TTCTTCCCCCTCTCCTCACCATTAGAGCTTGCTTATATAGGTTGGGAAGAGGCTAACCACTTGAGTTATGTTTAGAACCAGTTAGGAACCTCTTCCTTGGTTGAGAGATCTTTTGAAAAAACCAAGAATTCGAGCTTAACTACTTCCTAAACTCGAATGATTCTCCCCTTATTCTTCTCACCGGGCTAACAGTTCACCCAGAATAGGGAGCGCTCCTTCAGAGAGGTCACAGAGTGCTATAACGCTCCCAGAAAGGTCCAGAGAAGCGCCAACGCTCCAAATTTGGGTAACGCTCCTACAAAGGGGTGGAAAAGAACTATAACGCTCCTCAACCATGGTGAAGGGGCGCCAGCGCTCCTCAGGTAGTGTTAGAGGAGCGTTCCCCTTCCAAAACCTTGATTATGAAGCCTTCTAAGGTATTGAGAGATGTTTGACTTCAGCAGACCAGTCTCCTTCCTTCAAATTGAGTAAATGAGATGTTTCAAGTGCCTTTGTGATGTCGTCATTGAGGTAACATGATTCAACAATATTTACGACACTCTTATGACCAACTTGCGACATTTGCGACAAGTTGTATAGGAGTTGCGACACTTGTGACAAGTGAGAGGTATGTGCGACACTTTTCCAGTTGAGTGATTTGGATGTGTAACACAACCCTTACTTGAAAAGGTGCAACAGAAGGAAGAAGAGGCTCAACAAGGCCATTCCAATCAAAGGAAACCATCCTAGGGCTTGGAGGCGGTGTGCTCGGAATGAGCGTAATTCCCCCTTGTTCTAAAAGTATTGAGCCAGAAATGCTAAAAACATAGTCAGTAGACACGTCACTCCCTAAAAGAAGAGTGGGATCATCCGATGATTTCATCAACATGACCACTTTTGCAACCAATGGATGAATACGTTGCAGAATTTCATGGTCTAAAGGCACCTCACCCCCCAAAAGAGGAGTGGGATCAGTCGATGAATGCATCGGCGTGAACACTTTCTCAACCAATGGATGAATAGGCTGCAAGAATACATGGTCTAAAGGCACCTCACCCCCAAAAATAGGAGTGGGATCAGCCGATGACTACATCGACATGACCACTTTCTCATCCAATGGATGAATAGGCTGAGAGACTACATGGTCTAAAGTCACCTCACCCCTCAAAAGAGGAGTGGGATCAGCCGATGACTGCATCGTCGTGACCACTTTCTCAAATAATGGTTGCATAGGATGAGAGACTACATGGTCTCAAGGCACCTTACCCCCCAAAAGAGGAGTGGGATCAACCAATGACTGCATTGGCATGACCACTTTCTTGGCCAATGGATGAATAGGCTGAGAGACTACATGGTCTAAAGGCACATCACCTGTCAAAAGAGGAGTGGGATTAGATGATGACTGCATCAACATGATCACTTTATCAACCAACGATTGAATAGGATGAGATACTACAAGGTCTAAAGGCACCTCACGCCTCAAAAGAGGAGTGGGATCAGCCGATGACTGCATCGACATGATCACTTACTCAACCAATGGTTGAATAGGCTGAGAGACTACAAGGTCTAAAGTCACCTCACCCCTCAAAAGAGGAGTGGGATCAGTCGATGACTACATTGAAGTGACCACTTTCTCAACCAATGGTTGCATAGGCTAAGAGACTACATGGTCTAAAGGCACCTCACCCCTCAAAAGAGGAGTGGGATCAACCAATGACTACATTGACATGATCACTTTCACCAATGGTTGGATAGACTGTGAGGAAACCTCATAAGACTCAGAATCATGAGAGATTGCAGACATGGACCACAATCTTTGTACCTCCTAAAAGCCAGGACACAAATGAGTAAGGTGATATCCCTTTCAAATCTTACAAGGGAAATTAGGCTTACATCCTATCCATCTAGGTTTCTCAATAGAATCAATGCCCCCAACATGAATAGCAGTGGTTGGTTTCACATCTCCAACATGACTTGCAGAGGTTGGTGATGGGTCGATAACATGACTCGCAGATGCGACAAACCTATTGCCAGTATGACTAGTAGAGACTGGACTTTTTCCCCCAGCATGATTGGCAGGGACTGGGTGTTTTCCCCCAACGTGACTTGTAGAGGCTAGGTGATGGTATTCAACATGACTTGTGGAGTTTGAGGACCTATCTCCAACATGATTCATAGAGTTTAGTGATTTCTTCTTCCTATTCTTCCTCTTTCTACTTTGTTTAGGCTTCTGGTTACTAGTAACTGTACTTTCACCAAGGGCGGGAGAAGGAGGAGGAGAAGACTTTGTTAATGAAGAAACATCAACATGGTGCCCATGACTTAAGTTTCTTAACTCATAAGCATAAATAGAATTCAGGACATTTGGAATGGTGCCCAACCAAACCAGTAGTCCCACATTCAACCTAGGAATGTACAAAGTGGCCATCAAAGGGACACCAATGTTTCCGAAGAAAGGAAGAGCACACGAATCCCCTTGCGAAGGGGTTCCTTGGTCGGTATTGTCAGGAAATTTAGCCATGAATATCGTATGCAGTGATTCTCTTCTTACGGGATCATTCAAATCTGTAAAAGTCTCACACACTGAATCTGAAGAACCAGTGTTATCAAAACACCGCCCATAAAGAGGCAGCTCCATGTTTCTAAGCGGAAGATTGAAAAGTCCTCTCAACCAGTGGAGTGGGAAGTCTATCAACCCTAGGTCAGAGACCCAAATCCATGACTGACTAACTCAATATGGAAAACTAGGGAGCACAGATCACACACTAAAAGTTCCTAAAGGAAAATCAAGCAAACGACTAACTAGTTGGAATAACAGTTACACCAACCAACACTAGAGAAATTTACCAGTGCAAGTGCAAATCGAATACGGAAGCACCCTCCGGGTATACTCTGCAAAGCATGGCTCGATTTCTACCCTAGGTACTATGGTATACCCCAGCGGTCACTTGTGTAAGTCCCTAAAATAAAGGCAACTAGGTTGCCAGCTCATGAACAATCACCAGGTGGGTACAGTCAATAGTCAGGTGCACTGCAATGAGTAGGGTATCAAGCCAAAAACCTATCAAGGGTATTGAAATCAAGTGTTCCAAAAGATGACTGAGGACCTCGAATGGATTCGAGACCCACAAAGCTATGTGGAAAATGAGATCAATGGAATCCTAAGACAAGTCCTCTATATTCCTTCCCCACTACGCTTGGTCCGGCTTTGGAGGGGTTATCTCTGCTACCTTTCTGCATGCGACCTCGTGGTTAGCCCCTATGTTAGAGGGGAGTCCCAAATAACTTCCACGATACCGGACTTTTAACACTCCCTATCACAGACTCTTATGTATGTTTTGCAGCCTTGAAGAGTTTCCTCTCCAACCTAAATCAAGGCTCTAGCCTAATCTAGTTGATGGACCCTACAAACATAAAGTCTAGTAAATTTTAATTAGCGTTCTTTTTACTGGCTTGATTTACTCAAAAAGGGTATGGTAGTGCAACTGATGTTGTTAAGACTCTTGTGAAAAATGATGAAACTTATATGAACACTAGCAAAGAATGATTATATTTCTTATTTTTTTTCTTTTTGAAATTCTTTTAAAATTAGAAGAAATCACGCTATGCTATTTTCTTTTTCTTTTTCAAATAACAATGCGAAGAAAATGCTAGGAAAGAAAGAGATATAACAAAGTAAGTTTTTTTTTTAATATTTTCTTCCAATCAAAGCAAAAATAACAAAATATTCTAAAATAAACTGATGAATGCATGATTCATGGCCCCCCATGGCCATGAGGGGAAATTGTTTTTCAAAATGAAACTCATTTTTCTTAAAATTTCAAGCTAAAAATAAGTTTAAAAAACTAGGAAACACAAAAAATGTTTTAAATGAAAAAACAAGCTATGTTGGAATACAACCTAGGCTAAAACTTCTTATGACAGTGACCAAAAAGAAACAAGAAAAACCTGGGAAGTGAAAACTTAACAGGGAAAAGGATGATTGCCTCCTCAAAATTTTATAGACAGACACGCAACTGTCACTTCAAAAGACAGCGTATGCACGTGGGCTGACCAAAGACAAGATGTGTATGCACACATGTAGGCCCACTATAGGTCATGTGTGCCTCTGTTTCTACTCAAAAGAAGCAAGACAAGAGGCTAATCTCAGGAAGGGAGTATTGGTATTGAGAATTAGAATCCTTTGAAGACACAAAAACTTACTTTGACAGAAAAATATGCTAGGAAAAATATGATCTGAGGTTTTTACCTGACTATGGACTGTTCAATCAGAGACCTAGAAGGACCCAAAAGATCCCTGAGAAGGATCACTTTTGCAGGGGAGAGGATGACTGCCTCTTCCTGAGAAGGATTTCCTAGGTTCTTAGACACGCAACTAGCACTTCATCAACAGGCGTATGCATGCGGGCTGTGTGAAGGTAGGGCCCGTGTCTATGCATGCAGGCCTTATACAGGCTGTGTGTACCTCTATGAATTATTGAAAATAAAATGTAGCCAAGCAAAGAAGGAAGGGAGTACTGGTATGGAAGACCATAATCCCTACTAGCTTAGACTCTTGCAGAAACGTAGAAAAAAGGTGATGAAACCAATTTAAAACTACCAAAAAGTATCCCCAGAAAACCCGAGAGATCCCCAGTATGGTCACCAATTCTGTTGTGGGTGGGAATCCCTCCTATAGACTTGCACTTAGGGTTTTATCATGACTGTAGAAAAGACCTAAAGATTCCTACTTTTTACCATCATCCTGGACCTAATCCACGTTATTCTTAAGCAAATACATAGTTAAGATCAAGTGAACATACCTTATTTCCGGTGTTTGATATTGATCCCTCTTCACACTTGGTCCTTCTTTGACTGCAACTCTCCTCCCAAGGCTGACCTGCATTCACAAAAGAGAAACAAAGAACTCCACATGCATTTGATCTACAGATTAATGGGTTAGAGATTTAATCAACATGTACGCAATAAACAATGAAAACCTCATATGGTGGGATGGGAAAAGTACTTCTATATTATTAACTTCACTAAAGAAACTTAAAATGATGAAGCCAACCACTGCTCCATGAATCTGGTCCTAGGCTCCTCTTTTACTGTGCACCAACTGCTAACACACTCGCTTCTCTTCTTCGTTGAAATCACAAAATGGTTGCAGAATCTTGGGCAAAGGGGAATATGAATTCGGGTAGAGTTTCTTTACTATGATTTTTCTCCTTTCAAATGGGACCCTTACCCCTTCTTTTATAGGCTAGAAGGAGCTAGGTATTTGGTCGAATGACCGGCCATGCATGGACAAAAGGTTTAGTTAACTTGCCCAAAACTATTTGTTCCATGAACATCTTTCCTTTTTCTATTATTTTGTAGGTACATGCAAGTTGTATTGGAGCAGCTAGCATGTACATGCGTGCAATAATGGAGCAGGGTGTGTGGGCCTTTATAAAAAGGGTTTTATAACCAAATTTGTTCAGTACTGGCTTGGAAAAGAAGGCATATGGGATGGCGTAATGTCAGGTAAATATGTTTGGTGCAAGTTAGGGTTATAACAATTATTTATGATGATAGTTGAATTGATAGGTCGACATGTTTAATTGGTTGGTTTGAGAAACAAAATTGAATACATAGTCATTATCTCTTGTGTTGTAACAATTGGATTGTTAATCCAACATTATTTTTTATTAAGTCAGAATGATGCTTCTTGCGTTATGCGTTGGTCTGTGTGGGTTTCCTATAACATGGTATAAGATGAAATGATGATTGTTGTTACTGTATGTTTTAATTGCCAATTGAGAGTATTGCAATTTAAAATCGTGATAGTTGTGACTTGGATGTCTGTTGTGTATGTTTTATGGATATCGTGCATCATATCAGATATGGGAAGGGGTTTTATAACAATATGTTTTCATTACAATTTAAATGTTAAATTGATTAAAGGAATGTAATCGGGCACGATTTTAAAATAACTCATGTATGTGTTTGATTTTAGGAGATAATTCATGGACAATGGTTGATGATTTGATGCTAAACAGAATGGAAACAAATGACTGTGTGTTCATTTGAAATTTGTTTTAAATATAATGGGACAAATGAGAGGGAACAAATTTCTAATACAAGTTGTTTTGGAAGGAATATTATTTTGAGTATGATGACACTATGTTAAAAATTCAAATGTGAACGATGAGAAAGTTAACAAATAGTAATGGTTAAATTATACACAATAATTGTTTAATTGGTCACAACAACTATTTGGTTAGTGTTGGATCATTTTCATTAAATACATAATTGTTCTATGGATTACTTAATTGATTTTATGAACAATATCTGCTTGTTTCCCCTACCATAGTTTCACTTTTTGATAATTATAATCCCCTCGCCTTCCCATTTTCATTACTCACTACCCGTTCCTAAAATTTAATTACATTTAAGAGGAACTTTGTATTGTAACAGTTTAAAATCGCAACTTCTTGGATGGACTATAGTGATATGTTCTTTGGTTTACATTACAGTTGATTGTTTTTTGTCTATGAGCAGTAACCATGATATTTCTCCCCTCATTTTAACATTTTTCACTCAACACAACCCCCTCACATATTGCAAAACCTTTATACACCCCCTACTCATTGAAAATGATTAAACAATTTGTATGGATTGGATTGCATGAGTCTGATATGTTGTCGAGCCCAAATTTATTTCATATTTTAAAAAGAGTTGTCATGTATGGTTGTTAAATAAACTATTTGCTAATAAATCATGCATACAGGAATGAGCTTTTTCAGCCGAGGTATCCATGGAAGAGGTAACCAAGGAAGAGGTAATTGGAACAGGGGCCCTAGAAGGCCAAGATTCTCCATACACTTTGATGTTGACTCTCAAGAGTTAGGCCAACTATTTCTAGCTAGTTTTTTTAATTAGATTGGGAAAGGAGTGGTACAACCTAGGCCTGTAAGGCCTCCTTTCCAATCCTCGTAGGGCCCTAGTATCCATGTGCATCCTCATGTCACATTGCAACCTGAAGCTCCTAAAAATGACAGATGGCAAGAAATTCCCCACCCAACAGTCTCCCAACATAGTGGTTGGCCCAATTTGTCTTTACCTGCTCCCCCACCTATCAATCAAATCATCTAGGTTGCCCCTATCCAGTCACCAGTTCAGTCTTTCCATGCGAGTAAAAGGTTGAAAATTGAGGCCCACCATGCCCCTGACAAAGGAAAAGTCATTGTTGCCCCTTTCTCACCCTCCAATGGCTCTGATAAATCTGTGTCCTCCCACATGCATTTGAGGGATGATTTCTCTCATGTGATCAACAAGATTAGGACTAAAGGCTTAGCACAACCTAAGGCACATTTAGAGAGATCAAAAGGTGACATCAAAAAAAAAGGAAGGATTGCCTCTCAGAGTGGGAAATATGGATTTTGAGTTTTATTTTATTTATTGTTGATGAGAATTGACTTCATAAATTTTGGACAGCATGCTATTTTTGTATATATATGAGTAATATATTTTGGAAATAATTTCGAATATCATTGAGATAAATTGTCAAATATGAATGTGATAATGGGAGTCACAAGGAGGGATGTTCTGTTTAATTAACTAGTTTTGTTATGATTGTTAAAATCTAAAGGGAGTCACAAGGAGTCCCACCTACTAGTTATTATTTATTTAAAAAACCCTTATTATGATTTATTACTTTTCCTCCTAACTAAAAAGTTGGTTGAGTTTTTAGTTAACTTAACTAATGAAGTAGTTCAACTACTTCAACCATTCTAATTTTCTTAAAGGAAAAAGCAAAGGGAGGAACAAGAGGATAATAAAAGGAGAAGCATACTAAGGTTTTCTCTTAATTTTTTGTTGAAATAATTGAGTTTTCATTCATTCCTTAATTCATTAGAATCCTAATTCTTTTTTATGATAGCAGGGTCTTATTGTAGAAAACAAGATTCAGGGATGAATTACATCATTCATAAACTTGTTTTTCAGAGGTGTTGATCTATCTTTGATTGGCTATGTAGACTTGTCTCTTTGTGAGTTAGTTTTCATGACTGACAAAGGCTATTTTGCATAGTATAGTGGGAAACAATCTGTGGCAAGTTGATCCATCTTTTCAAGTTCATTTTTTTATTTTCTGCCAGAATTCCTTTTGTATGTTTCATCGGGGACGTCTAAGTTTGACTTTGGTCCAAAACAATCCTCAGGAAATTTTGTAAAGAGAACTATTCTTTGAAGAATTGGAATGAAATAATGAATTGCTTTATGTCTCATATGTGTTGATTATTGATTGGTTTCTTTACTTCTTTCTCTATATTTATTTCATCATTTGATATATTCAGAAAATTACATAAAAATGATTTTTTCAACAAGCTTTTAATTATGAAAAAACAACCTAAGAACTTGTAAACAATACTTGAGAATTAGGATATCAATTTTGATGGCTATAAACATAGGTTGATATTCCCACCTATCTTGCTTTAGCCAAGTAGGATCTGAAATGTTTGAGTAAGATCATTTCATATCTTTTCCACAACATTTATTTGGCGACCATACTGGGGAAATCTTCAATACCTCTCTGGTTGATTTTTATTCTTGATTAACATCGAATACATCTATTTTTTCTGATATTAATTCTTTGACTATTTATTTCTTAATGTTTGTGCCTGTTGCAAGGAATCCAAATATTGAGCTTGATCTTCAAGATCAAACCAGGATTGCTTTGAATTTGTTCAACACCATTTTAGACACTGCCAATACTCTTGCTGAGCTTAATCATTCATGGGCAACAATTGAATGAGATATTAGTGCCCAAGAACATTGGGAAGATAGATGTAGACAACTTAGAGATCACCACTAACCTTCTTGTTCATTCAGTTTGGCCTTACTTTCATTTCCTTAGACTCTCGTGTTCTAGAATAATAAGAGGATTATCACCATAAATTAATCCTATTGATGAAATAAGAAGAAGGAACATTGTGTTGTAAACCCAACAAAGTGCTCTAAGAAGAAATTTGTCTAATTCATCCAGTTTGTCTTTGTCTCCCTCGCCTATCATCCACAATATGGCATCTAGTGGTGGCTCTGGTGGCACTAGAAGTGATTCCTCCTCTCAGTCTTCAACTTCGTTAGTGATTGGTAGCTTATATAGCCACCAATCCCACCAAAGTCATTAAAAAGTATGGTCTTTTTCATCTTGAAGAAGATGCCAAAACCACACTGTGGCATGTGTCCTCTCCTCTTAAACTAGCACCTACTACTCATCCACTTCCTAAATTCAAAGAGCATCTCCCTACGTTCTAGAGGAATAACATTGTCACTACAAATGAACACCTGGTGGCATTTTCTAATGCTTTTCACAACATAGGAGAAAATGACAACGATACTTGCATGTGCTTATTCATCAATTCCTTGGAAGGAAAGGATGCGGCCGATTTCTTTGACCTTCCTCCTAAATTCTGTCTACTTGGGAGGAGTTAGTCTATTGGTTCAGATCCACATATGGGGAATCTAAAATCCCATCTAAGTAGTTATGGGAGTACAATAAAATCACCTATAAGGATCTTGAGACCATCAAGTCTTTCAACTTACATTTCACCAAGCTATACAATCAAATCCATGAACTCATACTACCTCAGAACCAAGTGTTATCACTGAAATTTCGTCTGCACATGGCGACAAGAACTCCACATCATCTGCACATAGCGACAAGAACTCTACATCATCAAAACAACAATGAAGTCATTCATGGCACTATTCACAGCATTCCAGAAGGGTCAAATACTATACAAAAATTGAAAGACACTTCACATCAGTAAGGTGCGCGCGTATGCGCGGGATAAGAACGTGTTGTGTGCGCTTAAGTGCATGATGCACGACTGTCCACATAAAAAGCCGCGCATCTGCTAATACGGCACATTAAATGCTTAAGTCGGCCTCCCGACTGCCAATAGAACTTCGCCTGAGCTGATTTGACATCCAGATCAGGGTCGGTCCTGCAAAAACGGTGAATTTATGGCTTAAGCAAACCCTAAACTAGGCTGTGTCTACACCGGGAACTAGTTACGTGACCGCCTGGAAATGGCTATAAAAAGCAGTGAAGGCTCATTGTTTCAGCAGGGAATTCAGAGTAGAGTTACACTGCCCAGATGCTTCTAAGCCTAGTCTTGGATCACCAGTTCAT
>ML784741.1:72626-149955 GCA_009831015.1 Picea engelmannii
TAGGTAGATTTTATTTCGTTTGGTTTTCTATTCTCTGTTAACCCATTTTGATCCACAACAAACCTGTTCTGCCTTGCTGAGCCCAACAGGGCATGCTAGTGCTCCCATTCTTGCTCACCCGACGACGATTCGAGCACGAACACCAAGCTTCTTTCATGCATTATTACAATGCATTACCTTCCCCCTATCGTCATAGGATTGAGGAAAAATCCATTTATAACCTCGATTCCTCTCTACATACTTTTTTAGAGTATGAAGAATTGGTCTTCCCCAGGGAGAATCGATGATATAGATAGACATGTCCGCCCTATTACAGCTAGTACAAGATATGAATAATCGTATGATAGCATACGAGAGAATGGGAAATGTCTCCCCTATAACCACTGGAGCTTTTCCACCTCCCTTTAGAAACTCAATTGAAAACAATTTTCATCCTAAAGATATCTTACCTCGAAGTTGGTGTAACGTTTGTGAGGAACACCATGAGGAAGCAAGATGTGAGGTAAGGAAGAGTTCTAGAGATAAGATCTTTGGTAAAAGACCAGAAACTACCATCGTTGTCCCAGATTTTGAAAAGCCATAGGATGTCATGATCATCAATACTAGGAAAATATCCTATGCTCCCAAATGCAAATATGATCCTTCCCACAATTATTCTATCCAAATCTCATCATCACCAGTTTCTACAGTTTAGGTTCCTAAGGTTCCTGATAGTAAAGAAACAACTCCCCCTCTCCCCTCTTCCAAATACAATATTCTAAATTAGTTGGCCAGCATAAAAGTATATTCCACCCTCCTAGAAATGGTTGTCATCCCTAAACAACAGAGGCATCTAAAAAAATTTATGGAAGGAAAATATTTTGTTGTAGCCAACCTATCTGAAGAGGTGAATGAAGAGGATTCATCTCTAAATAAAGTAGGTGTACATAGCTTTAGATACCCTGTAAAAAATCCCCCTTTTTATATTTTTGTAAAGATTATGGATAAGATTGCTCATTGTTGCCTCATTGATGGAGTTTTGGGCCCAAGTGTCATGTCGAAGATTATTATGGAAGATCTAGGCTTGTCTTGTACAAATGAGAATGCCAGAAGCGTGCTCTCCTATAATAGTATACAACAAATGACCATAGGTGATATTAAATATGTGACCTTAGTTTTGTGCACACACACTGAAATAAGGACAACCCTTAGTATTCATGTAATTGATATGCCAATAAGAAATTACTCAATTATCTTGGGAAGAGATTGGCAAACTTTAATAGTTGGATACCTCTCACTTGATAGGACACACTTATTTGTTCCTCAGAATTGAAAAAACATTATAGTCCTTAGAGAGGGAAGGATTTCACCTTCATAGAAAATGTCCCACAACCTAATGTGAACTATATCAAAGAGGACCTTGGGTTGTATTCCATATTTGTTGAGGAAGATAATGTCCCCTTGGAACATATTTATTTAGATGATGGTATGTGGCACATGCACTTTGATGGTTCATTCTCTAGTGAAGGTAACATAGCTGGCATAACATTATACTCTCATGTTGGGAAGATTCATAATTTTTCTTATAGGTTGGAGTTTGCTTGCACGAACAATGTCACTGAATTCAAAGATTTATTATTAGGCATTGAAAATGCCTATAATCTTGGTCATGGTCACCTTTCCATTTTTGGCGATTCCGAGCTTGTTGTGAACCTCGTACGTAATATATACTCTCCTAGCAACAAGTTAATGAAACAATATACCCAAACTATTTGGACACTTATCTTGAACCTATTATCTTTCAACATCAGTCATTTTAAGAGGGAATTGAACTCAATGGCTGATTGGTTAGTGTTTTTTGCATCCTCTCCTAATTGACAACTTCTGCCAAACAAACTTGATTGTACTTTTCAATCTCTATATTGTGCACATATCCCCGAAAATATAGAATCTTGGCAGGTCTTCCCTAGCGATGAGATAATATGTGCATTCATTCAAAATGAACCCTATAAACCCAAGGAAAACATATCCATAGAAGATAACAAGATTCCTAAAGGCTTGACTCCTCTAGAAAGTTTTGTTTCATTGAGTGATGTAGGAAATAAAGAGAAACAAAAGGAATAGGATTCGAAAAGGAAGGTGGTTGAAACCATCTCCTTGAACATTGGGATACCCGAGTATCTAAATAATGTTAAAATAGGTTCCCAATGTTTCGATGAAGAGAAATTGAAGTTTTCCAAGCTACTTGGTGAATTTTAAGATGTTTTTCTTGGTCTTATGAGGATCTTCATGGTTTTGATCCTAGTCTTATACAACATGTCATTCCCATCAAGGAAAGCATAAAACAAGGTAGGAAAAAACAAAGACCCATCAACCCTGCATTGGAAGCAACTATTAGAAGGGAGTTGGAAAATTTCTTGAAGGCTGGAATCACCTTTCCGGTCAACTACCCTGAATAGGTTTCCAAATTGGTTACTTGTAATATCTCTAGGCCGAACCCAATTTTAATGTAAATGAAAAGGTACTTAAGCTGGTGAGATGTTTGATATCATTTTGTATGGACATTCCATGGAATAGTGTGCATAGGTACTGCACAATGAAATGATGAAGTGTACACATTCTAGGATACCGTGCACAACATCTTAAGTGCGTGCGATTGTGAGGCCAGAGAGCCTTTGTGTTTATGATATGTTTTGTAGGCTGGTGAGCCTATGGTTATAAGCTATGATTCTTATGTTTTGATTAGGCCGAAGAGCCTAGATGTCAAAGGCCAGTGCACCTATTTTGTACATGTCTCAGAATTAATATAAATACATCATTGCGCGTAGATCGACCACGATAAAAGAGATGGGGGACTAAACTCCACTAGTTAGGGAAAGGGAGGGGATAAGTTAAAGAAAGGGGCTAAGCTAGGGAGCTTAAGCTCAAAAGGAATATTATATTAATATTTCTTAAATCATAAAGTATGGATAATTATTTTATACTAAGTTCTAAAGTTGGGTACAAGTGGGCCAAAGTAGCTCCCAACATGACAAGTGTCAAGTTGGGGGCATGCATACATATTGTTGGGACTTAGTTCATTTCCTATCATCTTTTCCATCATTCCTTACATCATTCAGTCATCCAGTCAATCATCCATGAGTATTCACACCCATTGAGCTATCCTTTGTATCTTCATAACTGTACATGAACCTGTATCCATAGCCAATTGTGTTGGTGTATCTAGTTAGCTTTGGATTTGGACTGAAGAAGTGGGTTGTCAGGCCCGAGAGAAATTCTCTGGGTGAGAGAATTGTTGGGGATTGATTTCCCGAAGGTTTTGAACTACAGCTACAGTGCTCTGAGACTTCTTGTCTGGACTATTGCTGAAGCCAGGAAAGGAAGTGGGGTAGTCAAAGGAATGTTGAGTAGAGAAGGGGCAGACTTCTTGGGTGGGATAAGCATGTGGGCAATGAGGGACTGTGGGTTTTTAGTTTGAATTGGCACCTAAGAAAGAGTCCTTCATGTTGCCTATGATCCTTTAGCCTGGTTAGGAATCCCTTTACCCAAGTGGAGTTTAGTCCCAGCTCAGGGGTGACTCACTGTTGAGAGTGATGAATAGTGTGGTCTAAGGCTAGGAGGTTCGTCGAAGGTCTGTATGTAGTTGGTGACATTCTTACCAGAATAAGTGGCAATATGGGTGATAAATCTACATGCTTCATTTTTATTTACGTGCTTATATTTATGGTTTTATCTTATGTGCGTTTATAACTGTCTATAAATTTATGGGTATTTCCTGTATATATTGCATGCATATGTTTACTGTCATTTTAGTATGAATCTGTGCATTTACATAACATATTTGTTTGTCTACATATATATATATATATATATATATATATATTCTTTTGCATGAGTTCTGTGTGCATATGTATTTTAATTGCATGCAGTTGGAAACTTTTATGTGGCATAGCTCAGTTAGATGCTAGGTATGTTATAGTATGTTCCATAGAGATAGAATAGAAAGAGTTCTCTGGTGTAGCATGGCCCAACATGGATGGCCAGGGATGTTACATTCCTGTTATGAAGGTGAATTATCATAGTACCTTCTACATTAATTATCTCACATTCAATCAGGCTATTATGAAAAATCCTTTCCCTCCCCCTAATATGGAAATGATTCTGTAGTAAGTTGTAAGCTCACAGATGAGGCCCTCACTTGACAGTTTTTTTGGTTACAATCAAATCAAGGTAAAAAGGGCAGATGCATAAAAATAAACCCTTATTACTAATTGGGGTACCTTGACCTACAAAGATATTCCTTTTGGATTATCTATTATAAGAACCACTTTTAAAGGATCTATGCAAATAACTTTCAACGATTTGATTGATAAGATTACTCATGTTTACCTTGATGATCTAATCATATACTCTAAAGAACTAACGGTTGTCTCAAAGTTTCAAAAACTATGGTTGGGTCCTTTCAAAATCACTTTTCTCCTGGGTACTAACTCTTACATCCTAAAATATTTGCAGGAGCAATTATTCTCCTACAACACTAACAGTTCCTACTTGAAACATTACGTGGAACCAAATTGAAAAGTTTTAACGTTGTTTCGATTTTCTGTATTTTAGTAGTCTAGCTCTGATTTCATTTTTTCCACTATTTTCATTTTTTCTGTATAGTAGTTTGATTTTTGCTTTCTGTTTTTAACAATTTCCTACTGCTTTTACATTTAAGTCACTTTATTTCTTCTATTTTAAATTTTGCAATTTTAATTATGTCATTATTTTTAGTGCTTTTTCATCTTTTAGTTTATTTTGGTCAAGAATAAGATGTTGGATCAGTTCTACCACAGTGACAATCCTGCAAGATATTGTTAGTCAATAACAATCAAGCTTACACAAATGTTACGATGTTCCCCTTGAAAGAAATTTAATTTGTTATCTGTTACTTCTACTTTAAAAGAGCACGTCCGTAATTTTTCTCCTTGAAGTAAAGAGTAGATCATGGTTGAATGATTATGCATACATGGATAAACCCCCTCATACTTAACATTTTTCATGAGTTATTCCCAATTTCTCGGTCATTTTTCCATTAAATCCGCTCACTTCCCCCTATTGCAAAATCTTATTGGTTATATCTTCTTGATCTGTTGTTCTTGGTTTGTGAAACCATCTGTTCTGAGTTCTAAATCTATTGAAAACAAATTTCCCTGTGGAGTCACCAGTTTGTTGACGATAAAAATCCCAACAAGGAATTCACTTGCAAAGTATTGCTAAAGCCTATTATTTATAAGCTAATGATATATATAATACTACTAGGTGGGACCCCCTTGTATATTGGAATATCAAAGATATTCTTGCTATACATTTTATGAGTTTGTTCAATGATGCTTATAGGGCTCTACATGATTGATGATGAAATACTGGTTATATTTGTGACAAATGGCTGATGGATAATGCATGCTATGTGTGGGTTCATTACTCTAAAATATCAATTCCATGTCATGATGGCTTATGTGAAATGTTATTACAATGTTATTGGTGCCATGATCTATTACATGTTACAAATGCACAAAACACATGTTAGTCATGACAAAAGATAAAATAAATATGGAATAAATCTAAGGAGAAGAAACTAAACTATGCTATACTATGCTACACTATATGCATTTGAAAATTAAAAGGGTTGATGTTAGTCCTAACTAACATTGTTAGTAGATGTTAGTGGCTATACGATATATTGAGTTATATGAAGGCACATTTGATATGTGTTGTGGTATGTTTGGAAATGGTTAATGAGATATAGGGTGGCACACCTAGCAAGTAATGGATGTTGGTTTCGATGCATGGATTAATTGATGGTTGGATGGCCTGTACTAAGTAATTGAATCAGTGGATGGTGGAAGCGATGTTCATTTACTGCACATCAATTCATACCTCTCCCACTGGATGTCACCCTAGCTTGGCTATTGTTCAATTGTTGTTCACTGTGTTTAAGCTCTGATTTTCAGGTGAGGAAAGAACTGCTCGACCAAGCTCGCGTTTTTAAGGCTTTTTGGTTACAGGTATGCCTTTTCCGCCATCCATGAACTCTCTGTGGTTATGAAATAGATATTGTCTTAGTTATGTATTGGTCTGTGATTTTCTTGAGACTGGAAACTATGTAAACTTGTGATATTTCTCTGGAATGGTTGGTTGTGTGTATTCATTGTAAATGAAAAAATTGGATAGTTGAAGTCACGATTTCATTGATGATTCTATGTGGTGGAAGCCATGTAGGCTCTCTATTTTCTTATGGGTTTTGGTTGAAGGGTTTCATTTAGTCTAGACTTGTTGGTTGTCTCCACACAATTCTTGTAAACATACCCAGTCGTATTTGGTGTTATGGGGTTGTCGTGTTTTGATTTTGAACCAACTTGGGTCACTGCATATCATTTCCACCTGGTTGTGGGCTCATTTATGTTATTGGTGTTTTCACAGTTGGTTATGATGGCTATTATGCCAAGGGGATTTCTTTAGGGTTGGTTACTATTTCATGGCTCTATTTTTATATTAGCATTATTTGGTTGATTGGGAAAACCACGAGGGTTATGCCCTGTATTTTCTCGGTTTTATTACAGTCCAGTAAAAAGCCTCTACTCCTCTATTCATAGTCTCTATTACCTGGTGTGAACTGTCACCCTGACTTGCATGCTAATGGTTATGTGGCATGTGTGTCCACCATGTTGTCTGGAAGGGTTCTATTAGTAACAATTGTGGTATCGGGGCACAAAGGTACACAGGTCTGTGGGATTGCGATAAGTGCCCAAGCGTAGCACACAAAGAGATCCATTTCGGGCCCAGGTCAAGTGAGCGAGCGCTTTGATTTCAACGTCCAGAATGTATCCAAAGAATAAAATCAACGGTGAGTGGGAAATCATGATCAGCAAAGATGCGCCAAGGTTAGTGCATGGATGGCGCCCGTAGCATGTTCATGAATGGATGACAGCCGCTCATCCCAAAGGGAAAGTGGCACGAGATCTGGTCACGTCAGCGTTTCGGTGATCAGGGGTTCATGGGGTGAGAGTTTCGTGTTGATCAACATCGCGAAACCCCGAACCCCGATAGCATCGAAAGCATAGAAACTGGGGCCCACGATCTCACGAAGTGTTTTCAGCCGTCCATCCAGAGGGGACATCTGGCGACAAATAGAGCCATCTCGGTGCTTCACCCATCGTGACTCCAACATGCAAAGAGCAGCTCCGTTATTTTTCAATGTACGAGGTGCCGAGAAAATCCTAGACCGGGGCCCACGGTATCGCCGGGACAGTTAAGAGATGTCGGATCTAGAGGGACGCATGGTGCCAGATCGAGCCGTCTCGGCATATCGCTCATCGTGATTTCAATCAGTAAAGGTTAGCCCTTTCATATCCGCGAACGCCAAAAGAATATGGTCACAACCAATGGTCACTTGGGGAGAGGGGGGAGCTGCATAAAGAGGGCCAAAGGCACCGAGTTCAGTTGCAGAAGGGATCATCACAATCTCCAGGTGCCATCGGTCCCGATCTTAACAACTGTTTCTAGTAATGAATTAAATGAAGGCAAGAGTGGGTGGTTGAAACCTCCTTTCATTCATTAAATGAGGGGAATGGAGGGTCTCGTGAGCCGCCTGTTCATAGAGGTCCTGTGTATCGATTCTCTCAACGAAGTCGTGTCGAGGTCCTCGACTCGACAGATAAGTCTGCGCACGCTAGACGAGCACTTCATGGTTCAGCTACCCTCCTTATAGAAGCCATGTGTAGTTAAGGTGGCATTTAAAGAAAGATATCAGTATGAGTTTGACTGAAGGGGACACCGCGCCTTAGGTAACTGGGCATGCCTCTGCGAGGTGAATTTTCCTGAGTATATAGACTTAGTTTGAGTTTTTGTAAAGTATCGATGGTTGAGAAGAGCTCCCAGTTGTAAATCTTTAATGAATCACTAATACTCTGGTTATGTATAGAATTTTGAGACTTCTTTCCTTATGAATGCCAGTTTCTTTTACATCTTTGTTATACTGTGTTAGAAAAAATCAGAATTGGAGGGTCCAGTCGAGTTGTAGTTGTTATAGGATGATGTTGGATAGGATCACTATAGTAGTTACATTGTTCTGATCAGTCCTTGTGTTTTTCTCAGTGCTGAGTGACTTGGAATTGGAGGATCCAGTCAAGTCCCCTTTTTAGTTTCTTGAGACCCTGAACCAAGAGGATCTTGCATTTAGAGTCTTTCTTCTACAAACCGCTGAAAGCCGTTGCCCAAAGCTATTTGTTCACCTTTCTTACCAAGTCTTCCACCTGCTCATCTTTTAATCAACCCACTGGCTGAAGTTAGTTCAAGACCTCCTTTGTTCCATACATGCTAGACCCAGTCCCTGAGTTAGAGTGATATCTCCTCGAGCCTTTATCTCCATTTGATCATCCCTTTATAAACAAATCGTGACATTAAACTGATGGGTTTCGGGCTCTGCTCCTGCAAGAAATCCAAGGGTGACTTCTGATGCTAACATTTTTGGCGCCGTTGCTGGGGACGAAGTTGAATATTTTCCTCGGGATTGAATGACAACGATCAACTGATTCTGAAGGTGCATCAAATATCAGAATTATCAAGATTGCTACTGTGCACCTGGCGACTCCATTGTGACGACTCCACTGGGGAGAACCTGCGCTAATTAATTCTAGCTTTCAGAGGCAGACACACGCAGTCTCATCCACAACTGCCTCTATCTACACCTGAAGCTGACCCAGAGGTGGTTCTCAGAAGAGGAAAGAGATCTGCAGAAGAAGTGTCCATCGCTGAAACAAGTAATCCGTCATCTCCTTCTGTGAGAACTCCTTTTTCTCCTCCTCAATTTCCTAGTAGACCTCCTTTAGAGGCTTCCCGTTTCTTGAATTTTGGGAGTGTTCCTGTTGAGTTTTCCCCTCCTAGTCTGGGATTGGAGGGAGAAATTCTTGTCACTCCCCTCTCCTCTGAATTTTTTCCTTGGCATAGACCCAGGACTATAGGAGATTTCCCCACTCCTGCACATAGAAGAGTACCTGCTGACTTGAGTTCATTAGCCTTCTCCTTGAATCCTCTCTTTTTTCCCACTCCACTTCGAGACTCATTCCCAGTAGCCCTTTCGCGAACTCCTTCTCCTCCAAGTTATCCTCCACCTAATATTCCTATGGCTAGTGTTAATCCCCCTCTAAATAGAATGGACGCCATAGTTGCTGCTAGATATGCTCCTTTAGTCCTACCCCACCCTATGAATCCTCTTCCTGCTGGGGATTACTTGAAATACATGCCCAAGTTCACTAGGGAAGGAGACATAACTACTGAAGAGAACCTAGTTACTTTCTACAGTTATGCAGACAACCTCAATATTGAAAATGAAGATGTCTGGATGAGAGTCTTCATCCAGAGCCTAGATGGAGAGGTAAGGAAGTGGTTTAGAGGATTGGATCTAGGATCTACTGCTGGGATTGAAGCTTTAGATAGTGCTTCCTGAGGTAGTGGGGAGATAGGAAGGATTTCATGTACTACATGACAGATTTCAATTCTTTGAAAAATATGGATGGAGAATCTATCTCTGACTTCTCCAAAAGATTCAATAATATGTATAATAAAATCCCTGCCGAAATAAAGCCTTCAGAAGCCTCGCCAAAAATTTCTTATGCTTGTGCGTTTGGCCCCAATTTCTACCTGTTATTGAGAGAAAGAAGAGCCACCTCCTTGGCTCAAATGCAAGATGCAGCCATAGAAGTGGAATCTAATGTATTAGCAGCTGACAGACTAAGAAACAAGGCTGATTCAGACAAGAGAAAGGGAAGGACAGAAGCCTTGACTTCTGACCTATCGGTGCCCCACCCTCAAGTGGATGAGGGTGGAAGGGAGGAAAGCATAAAAAGGCCCCCAAAACACCAAAAGGGTAGGATGTTTCAGAAGGCCGAGCAATATTGCTTCCCTGACTGTGCAAAGGGAGAGGGGAAGAGACAGAGAAGATCAGAAGGTTCAGGCCCCTTTCCAAAACAATTTTGTGGCTGAGGGGGAAGAAGGGGAAATAGATGAGCTAGATCCTGAAATCCATTGCTTCAGGGACACTCCTCCTTTTCCTCATCTCACTCAATCAATATATGAGGAGTCTCTCATGGACAGTCAGCTAAATGAGTTGAGCAAGGAAAACAAGACTAGTAGTCGCCAAGGCAGGTATGACCTAAGGTCCCCGAAGAAGGCAGTAGCACCTGATGCTCCTGAGCAGCTCACTAGAACAGAGAAGCCTACTAATGAAGCAACAGATAATCAAAGAGGTAATAAGACCCAACCCCTCTCTCCCATTATACAGATTCATGTTCCTGAAATAAGAGAAATCTTGAAGCTCTCATCTTCTTTTAATTTCGAGCATGAAATTCAAAAAATCAGAATCCCTGTGCCCTTGACAGAGTTGATTAAACATGACGGGTTCAATCTGAGATTTTTCAATCTGAGGTCTCATGCCTTCCCACAGACTCCATCAATTTACAAGATGAAAATCCTCCAGTTATCCTAGGTCCTATGGTAGAATATAGGAATGACTCATCCTCTCCCTTCTACACTTCCTTTAACATACATGACAAGGTATTGCACAATTGCTTGATGGATTCAGGGGCTTCTCTCAACCTCATGCCCAAAACTGTCATGGAAGAGTTAGGATTAGAAGTCACCCAAGCCTATCATGACCTCTATTCCTTTGACTCCAGGAAAGTTCAGTGTCTAGAAGTCATCAAAGACCTGGTCGTGACCTTGTTTCAAATGCCCATGAAAAGTGTGGTCATGGATATTGTAGTGGCCGATGTTCCCCCCAAGTTTGGTATGTTGGTGTCAAGATCTTGGATAAAGAGACTGGGAGGAACCTTGCAGATGGACCTCACCTATGCCACTATCCCAGTGTTTAGAGGAGAGCATAGAAGACTATACAGAGAAGCCCAACTGGCCTATATAATCAGCGATGAAGCCAACCCTACCAATCATCCTATCTTTGCCTTGAACATTGATTTAGGATTCAGTTTACTACAACTCACCCATGCCCCTGAGCCTCCTCTTAAACTCAGAAAGAAACCCAACATTTCCCCTAAATTTCCTCCTTCCATCACCCCCTTCTAGAAAATGTTCTTTGATGGAGCATGTTCCAGGGAAGGTGCTGGAGATGGGGTGGTTTTTGTGTCACCCGCTCAGGAAATCATATCTCTGTCATACAAATTAGAATTTGAAGCTACCAATAATGTGGCAGAGTATGAAGCTCTTGTTTTGGGATTAAGAGCTGCAAAGGAAATGGGAATTTAGGAGGTAGCAGTGTTCGGAGATGCAGAGTTGGTGGTCCAACAGATCAGAAACGCCTATCAGGCTAAGCATCCTCGACTCAGAAGCTATAGAAATGAGGTATGGGACCTAGTTGACATTTTCTTCTTGGCGTTTAACATTTCTTTCACCCCAAGAGAGGAGAACACGATGGCAGATTTCTTGGCTACATCAGCAAGTAATTTCAAAGTACCCTTGCCGCTTAAATGCAGATATGATGTAGAAGTGAAATACAGGCCCTCCATATCTGACAACGTCAAACATTGGAAGGTATTCAAGGATGATCTCGAGATCAAGAAGTTCTTAGAGACTGTTGAAGAATTTTCAGAGATGCACATCGACCAAGACTCTGTCTCTGAAGAAAAGCTTGATGGGGGTACTTTTCTGAATAAGATTGCAGAGCGTAACATTGTACAGCTGCCCAACAATGATATTCCAAGGGGACTGGTTCCTTTGGAAAGGATTTTTGATAGAAATTATGTGTTGTTAAAGGGAGAAACCTCAGAGGATGACACTGGTACTATTCATTGCAACATTGGGACTGAGAGTGAGCCCAAGTTTGTCAAATTGTCAAGAAATATGACAAAGGAGTAGAGGTCTGAATACACTGGACTTTTGAGGGAATTTGTTGATGTGTTTTCCTGGACATATGAAGACCTCAAAACCTATGACACCTCTGTCATCGAGCATAAAATCCCATTAAAAGAGGAGGCAAAGCCATTTAGGTAGAAGCTAAGATAGATCAACCCTATGTTGTTGCCTATCATGGAGAGGGAAGTGAAGAAGCTGCTTCAAGCTTAGATCATTGTACCACTGAGATATTCAGAGTGGGTGGCCAACTTGGTGCTAGTAAGGAAAAAGAATGGAGAGATCCGACTCTGTGTAGACTTCAGAAACCTGAACAGGAGCTCACGAAAGGATAACTACCCTTTTCCTAAGATGGAACATATACTGCAGAGGGTAACAGGAGCTTCTAGGATGTCCATGATAGATGGATTCTCTGGCTACAATCAAGTCTCCATTCTTCCTGAGGACAGGGAAAAGACAATGTTCACCACTCCATGGGGCACATTCATGTATTCCAAGATGCCGTTTGGATTAATGAATGTAGGGGAAACATTCCAGCGTGCCATGGATATAGCTTTCATCGGGGAAAAGGATAAATTTGTGGTCGTTTATCTGGATGACATCACAGTGTTTTCAAACTCTGATAAGGAACATCGTCGCCATCTCAGGAAGGTTTTCTTGAAATGCAGAAAGTTTGGCATTTCATTAAACCCCAAGAAATCTCTGTTCGCCATGCAAGAGGGAAAGTTACTAGGCCACATAGTATCAGCAGAAGGAGTCAGAATTGACCCCAACAGAGTTGAGGCGATACAAGCCTTATCAATCTCGAGGTCCAAGAAGGAGGTCCAATCTTTCCTCGGTAAAATTAATTTTCTGAGGAGGTTTGTGCCTAACTTTGTTGAGGAGGTAAAGCTTATAACAACCATGTTGAAGAAAGAGAATGAAGTAAGGTGGACCCCTCAATCGCGACATTCCTTTGAACAAATCAAGAAGGCCCTCACTGAAGCTCTTGTGCTTATCAGTCCCAACTACTCAAAGGATTTCCTTATTTTCTCCTTTGCCTCACTTGACACAGTGGTTGTTGTTCTATTACAGACAAACGACATTGGGCTAGAGCAGCCTATTGCTTATTTCAGCCGAACATTGAGGGATGTTGAAGTCAGGTATGACACTATGGAGAAGTAGGCTTATGCTCTAGTAAAATCTCTCAAAGCTTTTAGAACCTAAATCCTACAGTCAAAGATCATCGCCTATGTCACCTCGACTGCTGTTAAATACATTCTTATTCATCCTGACATAGACAGAAGAAGGAGTAAATGGATAGCCAAAATCCTGGAAATAAGGCCCACCAAATTGATCAAAGGTCAAGGTTTAGCCAAACTGTTGGCTGAAGCAAACTGCCAAGCTCTAGGGACAAGTTTCATAAAAGAATGCTCAGGAATTCCACAAATTCGGTTGTCTGAAATGGACCCTCGAAGAGATCCCCCATTAGCTCAATGCCCTTGGTATAAGGATGTCATATACTTTCTCCAAGAGTTGCGGCCCCCAGACGGCCTAGAAAGGAACAAAGCAAGAGCTTTGAAGCTCAAGGTAGTCAGATATTACCTGATCATTCAAATGTTGTATTGGAAAGACCCCCTGGGGGTGCTTTTAAAATGCATGAGTCCACAAGAGGCCGAAATGATCGTGGATGAATTTCATAGCGGCCTATGTGGAGGGCACCATTTCTGGAAAGCCACAGCCCACAAAATCCTCAGGGCTAGGTACTACTGGCCTACCGTGTTCACTGATGTCTGCAAAAGGGTCAGAGCCTGCATTAAATGTCAAAAATTTGTAGGAAAGTAGTAGCTCAGGTCTCTGTCGTTAAATATGGTGGTGGTTTTAGGGCCTTTCCAGCAGTGGGGCCTAGATTTCATTGGAGAAATTCACCCTGCCTCTAGTGGGCAGCACAGGTGGATCCTGACTGCTACAGATTTCTTTACCAAGTGGATTGAAACTATCCCCACTAGGAGTGCTTCCCACAAGGTAATCATTGGATTCTTGGAGGACCTCATCACAAGGTTCGACTGCCCAAATAAGATTGTCACTGATAATGCAGCTGCTTTCGGGTCTGAACCACTAGCCAAGTTCTGTGAACAGTTCATGATCAAATTGATTCACTCCACCCCATATTATCCACAGGGCAACGGTCTAGTGGAATCCTCCAACAAAAGCCTAATAAGGATCATCAAAAGGTTGTTGGAAGACAAAAAAAGGGCTTGGAATTCAAAGCTAAAATTTTCCCTATGGGCTGATCGGGTGACTACAAAGAGATCTATAGATCTCTCCCATTTCCAGTTAGTCTACGGAGCCGAATCCATCTTCCCTTCTCAGCTGGCCATTCCCGTAGCGAAATTCTTCCAGGATTATCAAGAAGAGCCCAATGACATGATCAGAAGGATTCATCAGCTAGTAGAGGTCCAGTAGGCTAGGGAGCAGAAAGTGGACAGGATTCAAGACCATCAGCAAAAGATCAAGCAGGTCTTCGATAAGAAGTCCAAGAAGGAGCAATTCCAGATAGGAGACCTGGTGATGAAATGGGATGCTCCTAAACAAGATAAGGGCAAACACAACAAATTTGAAGCCCTGTGGATTGGGCCTTTCAAAATCTCTGAGACTTTCTCAAATAACACATACAAGTTGTGAGGTTTGGAAGGCGAAGAAGTTTTCAGCAGCTCAGTGAATGGTCATTTCCTGAAGAAATGTTTTTTTTGAGTCTCAGATGGATCCTTTGTTTGTAAATATTGTCCTTTTTGTTTCTTAGTTCATTTTCATTTTTTTTATTTTTGCGGCCTAATAATGACTCCATAGCCCAAAAGCGAGGCACTAGAACTTAAAAATGAGTCCTTAGAGCATCACAGGGATGAATCTATTCCCCATGGAGCCTAATGTTAGTAACAATTGTGGTATCGGGGCACAAAGGTACATAGGTCTGCAGGATTGTGATAAGTGCCCAAGCGTAGCACACAAAGAGATCCATTTTGGGCCTAGGTCAAGCAAGTGAGAACTCTGATTTCAACATACAGGATGTATCCAAGGAATCAAATCAACGGTGAGTGGGAAATCGCGATCAGCAAAGATGTGCGAAGGTTAGCGCATGGATGGTGCCCATAGCATGTTTAGGAATGGATGACAGCTGCTCATCCCAAAGGGCACGTGGCACGAGATCTGGTCACGTCGGCGTTTCAACGATCAGGGTTCATGGGGTGAGAGCTTCATGTTGATCAACATCATGAAACCCCAAACCCCAATAGCGTCGAAAGCATAGAAACTAGGGCCCGCGGTCTCATGAGGTGTTTTCAGTCGTCCATCCATAGGGGACATCTGGCGGAAAATAGAGCCATCTTGGTACTTTTCCCATCACGACTCCAACACGCAAAGAGCAGCTTCGTTATTTTCCGATGCATGAGGTGCCGAGAAAATCCTGGACCGGGACCCACGGTATCGTCGGGAGAGTTAAGAGCCATCGGATCTAGAGGGACACGTGGTGCCAGATCGAGCTGTCTTGGCATATCGTTCATCGCGATTTCAATCAGTAAAGGTTATCCCTTTCATATCCACTAACGCTGAAAGCATATGGTCACAGCCCATGGTCACTTGGGGAGAGGGAGGAGCTTCATAAAGAGGGCCAAAGGCATCAAGTTCAGTTGCAGAAGGGATCATCGCAATCTCCAGGTGCCATCGGGCCCGATCTTAATAGTTGTTTCTAGTAGTGAAGTAAATGAAGGCAAGAGTGGGTGGTTGAAACCTCCTTTCGTTCATTAAATGAGGGGAATGGAGGGTCTAGCGAGCTTCCTGTTCGCAGAGGCCCTGTGTATCGATTCTCTCAACGAAGCTGTGCCAAGGTCCTCGACTTGACAGAGAAGTCTGTGCATGCTAGCCGAGCACTTCATGGTTCAGCTACCCTCCTTACAGGAGCCATGCATAATTAAGGTGGCATTTAAAGAAAGATATCAGTACGATTTTGAATGAAGGGGACATCGAGCCTTGGGTAACTGGGCAAACCTCTGCGAGGTGAATTTTCCTAAGCATATAGACTTAGTTTGAGTTTTCGTAAAGTATCAATGATTGAGTAGAGATCCCAGTTGTAAAGCTTTAATGAAGAATTGATACTCTGGTTATGTATAGACTTTTGAGACTTCTTGCCTTATGAATGCCATTTTCTTTTACATCTTTGTTATACTGTGTTAGAACAACTCAAAATTGGAGGGTCTAGTCGAGTTATAGTTGTTATAAGATGATGTTAGATAGGATCACTGTAGCAGTTACATTGTTCTAATCAGTCCTTGTGTTTTTCTCAGTGCTGAGTGACTTGGAATTGGAGGATCCAGTCAAGTCCCCTTTTCAGTTTCTTGAGACCCTGAACGAAGAGGATCTTGCATTCAAAGTCTTTCTTCTGCAAACAGTTGAAAGCCTATTGCCCAAAGCTGTTTGTTCACCTTTCTTACCAAGTCTTCCACCTGCTTATCTTTTAATCAACCCAATGGCTGAAGTTAGATCAAGACCTCCTTTGTTCCATACATGCTAGACCCAATCCCTGAGTTAGAGTGATATATCCTCGAGCCTTTATCTCCATTTGATCATCCCTTTATAAACAAATCGTGACATTAAACTGATGGGTGTCGGGCTCTGCTCCTGCAAGCAATCCAGGAGTGACTTTTGATGCTAACAGGTTCTGACCTGCTGTTGGTGTGGTCGACTCCAGTCTTTCTATGTTGGCTCTACAAAGAGAACCCTTGATTACTTAGATCCCACCCTTGATTTATTCAAAGCCTGTTTTGATAATGAACCGATCAGGTATATTGTTGGTTGTTATGAGTTGGTGGAGTAGCATTGAAAATGGTGATTATTGGTTTGTCTCTGGTTTTTTTTTTTTTTTTTTATGGTTGGTGGAATCAACAACTAGTTGGGCATGTACTCGCATTACACGTGGTCGTGTTATCCAAATACTACCACTGTAACCTCCAGGTGTGGATAGCAGCCCCAGGCGTTACACACTAGATTAGTCGGGGGGAGTTGAGCTTGAGACCTCTTTGGAACTTCATTTTCACGACACTTTCCACTTGAGTTGCTCCCATGGGGGCCATTGGTTCATCTCTATTAATAGTAGTGACAATGGTCTTTATTATTGGTTGATAGTCATTGCATTATTTATGATGAAAGTTGAATTGATAGCTCGGGTCTAATTTGTTGGTTTGAGAAACAAAATTGGATACACAATCGTTGTCTCTTATGTTCTAACAATTGGATTGTTAATCCAACATTATTTTTGATTAATTCACAACGATTCTTCTTGCGTTATGCGTTGGTCAGTGTGGGTTTCCTACAACATGGTAGAATATAAAATGATGATTTTTGTTACTGTGTGTTTTAATTGCCAATCAGGAGTATTGCAATTTAAAATCGTGATAGTTTTGACTTGATTGTTTGTTATGTCTGTTTTAAGGATATCGTGCATCGTATCAAAGATGGGAATGGGTTTCATAACAGTATGGTTTCATTACAATTTAAATGTTAAATTGATTAGAGGAATGGAATCGAGAATGATTTTAAAATAACTCGTGTCTGTGTTTGATTTTAGGAGATAATTCATGGACAATGGTTGATTTTTTTATGCTGAACAAAGTGGAAACAAATGACTATGTGTTCATTTGAATTTTTTTTTAAATATAATGGGACAAATGAGAGGGAACAAAATTCTAATACATGTTGTTTTGGAAGGCATATTATTTTCAGTATGATGACACTGTGTTAAAAATTCAAATGTGAACAGTAAGCAAATTAACACACAGTAATGGTTAAATTATACACAATAATTGTTTAATTGATCTAAGAAACTATTTGGTTAGTGTTGGATCATTTGCATTAAATACATAATTGTTCTATGGATTACTTAATTTATTTTATGAACAATATCTTCTTTTTTCCCCTACCATTATTTCACTTTTCATGAATTACAATACCATCACCTTCCCATTTTCATTACTCACTCCATGTTCCTAAAATTTAATTATAGTTAAGAGGAACTCTGTATTGTAACAATTTGAAATCACAGTTTCTTAGATGGACTACAGTGATATGTTCTTTGGTTTACATTACAGTTGATTGTTTGTTGTCTATGAGTAGTAACCATGATCTTTTCCCCCTCATTTTAACATTTTACGCTCAATACAACCCCCTCGCATATCCCATAAACTTTATTCACCCCCTGCTCATTGACAACAATTAAACAATTTGTATGGATTGGATTGCATGAGTCTGATATGTTGTTGAGCCCAAATTTATTTCATATTTTAAAAAGAGTTGTCATGTATGGTTGTTAAAGAAACTATTTTCTAATCAATCATGCATACAAAAATGAGATTTTTCAGTTGAGGTATCCATGGCATAGGTAACCGAGGAAGAGGTAATTGGAACAGGGGCTCAAGAAGGCCAAGATTCTCCATACACTTTGATGCTGACTTGCAAGAGTTCAGCCATCTATTTCAAGATGATTTTTTTAATTAGATTGGGAAATGAGTGGTCCAACCTAATCCTGAAATAACTCCCTTCCAATCCCCATAGGCCCTTGGTATCCCCATGCATCCTCATGTCTCATTACAACCTGAAGTTCCCGAAAATGACAGATGGAAAGAGATTTCCCACCCAATAGTCTCTCAACATCGTGGCTGGCCCAATTTTTCTTTACCTTCTCCCCCGCCTATCAATAAAGTCATCCAAGATGCCCCTATCCACTCACCAGTTCAGTCTTCCAATTTTAGTAAAAGGTTGAAAATCGAGGCCCACCATGCCCCCAACAAAGGAAAAGATGATGTTTCCCCTTCTTCACCCTCCAATGGCTTTGATAAATCTGTGTCCTCCCCCATGCATTTGAGGGATTATTTCTCTCATGTGATCAATAAGATTATGCCTAAAGGCTCAACAAATCCTATGGAAAATTCAAAGAGATCAAAAGGTGACAATAACAACAAAGGAAGGATTGCCTCTTAGAGTGAGAAATATGGATTTTAAGTTTTATTTTATTTATTGTTGATGATAGTTGAATTCATAAATTTTGGACAACATGCTATTTTTGGATATATATGAGTAATATATTTTGGAAATAATTCCAAATATCATTGAGATAAATTGTCAAATATTAATGTGATAATGGGAGTCACAAGGGGGGATGTTCTGTTTAATTAACTAGTTGTGTTATGATTGTTAAAAGCTAAAGGGAGTCACAAGGGGTCCCACCTACTAGTTATTATTTATTAAAAAAACCCTTATTATGATTTATTACTTTCCCCCCTAACTAAAAAGTTGGTTGATTTTTTAGTTAACTTAACTAATGAAGTAGTTCAACTACTTCAACCAATTCTAATTTGCTTAAAGGAAAAAGGAAAGGGAGGAACAAGAGGAGAATAGAAGGAGAAGCATACTAAGGTTTTCTCTTAAGATTTTGTTGAGATAATTCAGTTTACATTCATTCCTCAATTCATTAGAAGCCAAATTCGTTTTTATGATAGCAGGGTCTTATTGTATATAACAAGATTCAGGGTTGAATTACATCATTCAAAAACCCATTTTTCAAAGGTGCTAATCTATCTTTGATAGTTTGTGTAGACTTGTTTGTTTGTGAATTATTTTTCATGACTGACAAAGGCTATTGTGTGGATTCTAGCGGGAAACAATCCATAGAAAGCTTATCCAACTTTTCAAGTTGATTTTTTTATTTTCTGTCAGAAGTCCTTTTGTACGTTTCATTAGGGATGTCTAAGTCTGACTTTGGTCCAAAACTTCCTCAGGAAATTTTGTAAAGAGAATGATTATTTGATGAATTGGAATGAAATAAAGGATTGCTTTATGTCTCATATGTGTTGATTATTGACTTGGTGTCTTTAATTATGTCTCTATATTGATTTCAGCATCTGATATATTCAGAAAATTACATAAAACAATATTTTTTTCGGCAAGCTTTTAATTATAAAAAAACAACCTAAGCACTTGTAAACAATACTTGTGAATTAGGATATTAGTTTTGATGGCTATAAACATAGGGTGATATTCTCATCTATCTTTCTTTATCCAAGTAGGATCTGAAATGTTTGAGTAAGATCATTTCATATCTTTTCCTCAACAAGAAGCACTTGGATAGTGTTTTCTAATCACACTAATAAATGAATATGCAGTGATTGAGTGAGAAATCAACGTAAGATCCCTTTCTTGGTGGATAGAAAAATGATCTTCCAGGTCCTTGTGGAAAAAAGGAGAGTAATATTTGTCCCTTGTTGTAGCTAAGAAAAAAGGAAAACTTCATCTATCTCATGGAATCATGATCTAGCTAGGGGGTGGCTAGTTGAGGAATACTCAAAGAGAAAATTGTGCCTATGGTTGGGTGGAAAAGAGCACCCCTTTCAACAATTGCCAACTAATTTCCAATTTCGGTTAAGTGTGACTATGAGCTTCATGTAGTCTTGACTTATTTGTTGTAATATGTATCTGTATGAGTTAAATAATGGAAAAACCTGTTATATTGTTTGAACAATAGAATTGTGGCTTTGATGGCCTAACGACCTGGGAAATTTGAAGTAAAGAGGGAATGTCATATTTTGTAGATGATATCTTCCTACCTCTATTTATAAAGGGAGAACTATTAGCAATGGGATTTTAAATGAACTTGGAGACATAAGACTTCGACCCCTTTTTTGGTTGGAAAATCCTCAAGGTATTAACCCAAGGACCAAACCAGAAACTGTAGAGTCGAGACAGACTCCATGGGACTACTCTAGTCCTATTGATCTCTCAAAGTTACCCTTTCCATGTTATAGATTTTGTGTTATGTATATAAAAGGTGCTTCCTTCAAACCATTTTCTTTTCCAAGTGACATCAAGCACAAGTCTGTGACATTAACCAAATCTCGAGTAAAATATGAGAGTGTAGCCCTTGGGGGATTTCCAAAGTCTCATATGACTAGGACCCTGGAACCCCACACTATGCTCAAAGGGAGCTAAGCCTTCTGAAATTCAAGACTTCGGAGGTTCGGAGATCCAGGATGTTGAAACCTCACAAAATTCAAATCCTTCCGAAGGTAACACGTCAAAATGGTAACCAGATAGTTTGAATGGCAACTAGCATCCTATCCATTGTCGTGGGATCCACCTTATCGTAAAACCTGACCAATTTTTTGTCCGCAAAGTTATGTGAGTCGTTTATCCAAGAAACATCAAGAACTTTCCTGACCATTGGATATACGCTATGGTGTTGGGCCCTTTGTTTTAATGAATATAAGTTGCACAATCTATCGAGGAGTTGGAAAATGGACTAAAGGAAGAAATAGAAAGTGGTTAAAAGGACATCACAACATCATTTTTGAAGAAAGAAGTTGCAACAAGATCAATAAGAAGAGAGAAATCTTGGGTTAACAATTAGAAGAACTAGATCATATTATATATATGTGATCGATATGATTGTAATAGGGTTGTTTTTGTTGGATGTTGATGGGATTTGTTGCTGCTAGAGTCAATTTTGTTATCATTCAAGTTTTTAGCTTAGTTGAGCATTGAGATCTAGTTAACAACCATATTGTCAATGTAACAAAGTTTTGTATTATTATAGAGTTGGAAAGAGAAAGGGACTGAGACAACCTTGTCTCACACTAGTTGTGGAGTGTCTACTTATTATTTGTATAAGTGACTCAACATATGAGAAGAACCTGATATGATAATACAATTGGAGGCCCAAATTTCAAATATATCTTGTGTATTTAGTCTTTTGATTTGATTAAATGCTACTTTATATTATCTTTTATGTATGATATACTTAATTTATTTCTTGTCAATGGAAACAAAACTATGTTTCTTTATTCTCAGTTAGGAAATGTTCAGAACTACTATAGGTTTAATCTATCTTGCACAAGACTAAAAAGAATCTTGATACTTCAAAGATTTGTCTAAGTATTCTCCTTACCCTTTCCTCTCTTTATCGTCTTGGTTGCACTTTAGGTGAGACTTCTTCCCTCCTAGGAAGATGAAAATAACAACGCTCTAGACTAGATCGGTACCTTTTGTTGGAAATTGTAAGAGGACCCTGCTCTGACCACCTTTGTGCCAACAAAATGGTTATGTTGCCATGACCTGTTTTTTAAAAAGGGAACTTGTAAGAAGAATTATTCCGCAGATCTATAGATATGAAATTCGACAATGGTGGGAAAGAAATTGTGATGCCTTTATATGGAAGGAAGCAGAGTTGTGAAGTAAAAGTGTGAATTCTACAATATATTCTATCTTTTACTTAGAAATATCGAGTGATCAGTATGAGATATTATGGGTAAAATTCCTAGAAGAATTATTCAATTAGATAGATTGGCTACAAGAAGATCCATAATTCAAAGAACGAATCAATAAGACCTGTGTGTGGGACACAGAGAAGATCGCAACACTTCATCAGTTGGATCACCAGATTACACAAGAAATCGATTTCTAGGTTAACACAACTCTGGAAGGATATATCATTGAATTCCCAGATGAGAATCACCAATATTTTTCATGTGCGGAAGAAATTTTCAAGAAAGGTGCATGCAGAGGAATATTGAGGGAAATTAACCTATGGATCAAATAACTCTTGATGGAGGAGGGGATGATAACTATTCCCTCGACTGAGATGGTAGCCTAAACACCTACACTTGGGGTAGGGTGAGTTTTGAGTAGGATCATGACTTGAAAATGGGAAAGGGTTCTTTGACAGATGGAGGAAGATCAATAAACAAACGAAATGAGTGAGTGAGCCTTAAGGAGAGATGCCATATTTGAGAAGTGATGGCATGGAAAGGTAAAGAAAGAAAAAAAGTAGTCTGAGGTGTTGCAGAAAGAAATTGGATCAGAAAGTTAAGAAGACAAGAAAGACTGGCCAATCTAAGATTACAACAGAGAGAAGCGCAGAGAGGAAGGAGTCCCTAGGTGGGTGGACAAGAAGAAAAGTGTGGAGAAGCAAGGGATGATAAAGTAGGTCTGGAACTTGAAAGATACCAAAAAGATTCAACCTCGATATCAGGAAACATCAGGAATCAAGCCAAGAAGGATGCTCCAGAAGAAGAAAATGAGACTCCCCAAATCAAATAAACCCTCCCAAAAGTTAGTGGAACCAACCCTAAGTCACTTGTTCCCCAAGTGTCCTCTATACCCATGGTAAGCTCTATATCGCATACTTATTCTAAATATATTCCATCACATCTAGTTAGTCAGTCATAATCTGTAAGTGTAAACGATGGGAGGATATTGGGATCCCCAGGCATATTGCAACCAGGACCATTAGGTTTCATTCTAATATGAACAATGAGACCTAGAATGGTTGGAAATATGGGAGGCTTGATGGCCTGATACCTAGAGTTCCGGGGTAAAGGGGATGAGGATGTAGAGCAACATTGGTTCTTATGTGAATCCATTTGGAGATCCAGAGGGACTCTTTATGCAAACAAGCTAGTGGAATTTTAGAATACCTTGAGGGGTTGTGCCCTCAAATGGTACATGAAGGCTATTGAACCAGGGGTGCAAGGATAAGTGTTCATCCTTTACCAAGTTTGTTTGAAGTTCATCGTTGAATTAAAAATACCTTAGTCAAATAAAAAATCTCTCTCTGAGTTGTGGGAGATTCAACAAAGGGAAGGAGAATATTCCTGGGAGTACAGTAAAAAATTTGAAGACGTTATTGGGAGGCTAGCGCATCCAATCCACAAAGATCACCAGAGGGAATGGAACATCCAAGGATTACTACTTCTGGAAAGAATTCCTTTGACAAAAAAGTGGATAGCCACCTTAACAGACACCTTGGAATAGTCAATGAAGATCGAAGCCATGGCAGGTTATCCAAGGAGACGGAGGGTGACTAGGCCTCTGGTGGATGAAAATTGTTTGCAAATCCAAGGAAAAATATTGACTCTAATGATGAATATTCAAGAATTAACCATACCAAGACCAGGACGACCTCATGTTTGGTGCACAAGATTCTACACAGAAGGGCATATGGAAAATGAATGTTCATGCATGAGGGGAATGGGACCTCCTCACAATCCTATGGGACCCTCTCTAGGACCACAAGAGGTGTTTCATAAGCATCTGTGACTCTACCATTCCATGCACCAAGGATATACCATACCTACCCAGGAAATCAAACATATCAACTAACTGAGTATTGTAATATTTTTCAGACATATGGGCATGTGTCGAGGCAATGTCCTTTTATGAAGAAGTACACGACTATACCAAAAATACATTGTGATTTATGTGCATCTATAACACATGCTACAAATCAATGTAGAGAGTTGGATGCACTTGCTAACATATTAGATCAAACATCATTCAGAATAAACGAAACAACCCAAGGACCTAGAAGAGGCTAGGTGTTAGTGCTCTATAAACTTTGTTCGAATGAGAAAACAAATGACAGAGGCAACCTACAAACCAACTTTGAGGCTGAAAAATATCCTTTCGAACCTGGAGAGGTCTCTCTCTAAAAATTTGTCTCTATATAGGTTATGGATTTGAACTTTAAGCTAGATTTAACATTTTCGTACAATATTTATGGTTCTATTGGAGAAAGAAAGCAAGAACTTGGGCTATGGAGTCAATTTAAGAAAATGATAGAAGCAAATGACTTAGTGACTGAACTTGAGAGGATAAAGGATAAGTAAGTAACATTCTTTCAGTTAGAAATCATTGTTTGTGGCGAGAGAAAAACACATGAAGAAACTCAGAGCACCACTCGGGATGAATTTAGAGTTAACTTAGAAGAAACACAATCATCTAAATGGTGTGAATATAGAGCACTGTGCGATGAATTATAGATTGAATAACGTTCCTATTTAGAAAAAATATAGATATGAATATAAAGAACACATGAAAGAACATACACAAAGAGATATTACAATACATCAAACTTCTACCATTAGAATATTTTCATCAAAGCTTCGGGACCTTTGCATTAGGTTTCAATCGAGCTCGAAGCTACATTCCATATTCACTGTCTACACTATTTTGTCAATCAACTTGGCTTACATTGAAAAGATGAAATATATAGACAAGGGTGTGCCACTCGGTCTACCTTGCCCTCTAACTACTATCCCTAGAAATTAGGCTCTAACTATTCTCTACTAAATGACTCTTCGTATGGAATTTTACTAAAAATAGAAACTGACTATACTCGATCACACAATAACTGACATATTTTTCATGATAGCTCGATCATCAACAATATTTCATCGTTAGAGAGTGATGTGTCAATGCTTCTCCTTTGACAGGTTATCTGGACGATCAAGTGCTCTACAAACTCCTACCACCCATGGTAACAACCTTGTTTTCTACCGCGCAATCATTTGTTGGAACATGCATTTGGAAAGTAACCATGGATTGTCATAGGCATTTACAAGATGACAACACTAGTTAGGGGACAATGCCTTTCTTCCAACTATCGTGTGTCCAACGTACACATGTCCTTTCTAATAGATGAGTCTCCAGCGTCACGTGTCGTATGTTGTCACATGAGTACTGATCGATGTCCCGAATCCTGGTAGGAAACAAGACCCGGGGAGACAAAATCCATGCCACGTTGAGAAGACAAAAATGGAGTCGGTCAACTATGCTCCTATCCTTGTTTGCAGTTTTGATATACAAAGCATTCTCCTGAGTGACCAACTGAGAATTTTGTGATTCATCACTTGTTTTTGAAAAACTGCATTCCCTTTCGACCTCTTCTGTGCACTGGCTAGATCCACACGGATGTTTTCCAGGGCCGGTCCACATTCCTTGAAGTGCTTTGCAATTCTCTCTTCTGGCATCCTCTATGCTTCGTGGAGCTAGATGATTGTGTCTTATGGTTCCTTGAGCTGCCTCTTGAGCCAAGTAATGTTTCCCTCTCAGCCCTATGATGTTGATGCCTCGAGGGTCTTCTCTACTAACTGATGTCTCAACTCCCTGTTCTACTACTATAGCTCAATAGTAGTGAGTTTCACTTGCTTTAGCTTCTATGAAGGTTTATGAATATACATTCCTTTAGTGTCTTCCCTTTTCTTTTTGTTGCAGGTCTCTCAACTTGGACCTTCAGTAGGTTCCATCCGAATGGAACTCATGAGTAATTCTTTGGTGGTCAACTTTTCATGCACCTCTCTTAGGACTTGGGCCTCCCTAGTCTCTTTGTTCTTCCTTGGCCTACCCCTCTTCTGGGGTATCTATTGTTGGGGATATGGGGCTTCCAATGTCTTTCCTTCCCATATAACCCTTCCTATTTCCGCCTCTTCGTGGTGGGATGTTACTTTTCCCATGTGTGAAAATGAGTCTCCTTTGGGGTCCTTGGGGATGTCAATTCTGAGAAGAAATGAATCGCAATTTTCTCCCAATTGCCTCAATTCCTCAACTATCAACAATTTGATTAGAGAGACATGAGATAGTTTCTTCTTTGGATAGTTTGCTTCCATTTGGAAGTTGTCTGCCATTTCTCAGAGGATTTGGTGCGAGAAGAACGACAGGTTCAACAGTCTCCTTCCTGTGAAATGCATAAAAAATATGATGTGATGTGGGTGTATTCTGTCAGACCTCCCTTCACATGTGAAATATTTTCTAATCACCCTCAGGAGCTTTCGAAAAGGCTCCAGCAGATATCTACTTGGAATGCCCGCTTTGACTTTCCCATTTAAACAATCTGGTTTGATGAACTCCTTATATCATAGTGTGTCCAAAGGAATTCCTTTAGACCACCTTTCACCATGCGGAGGGATCTCCATTGCGGTTGACATAGTTTCCTTTGGTACCTAGAAAGTGATTCCTGCAATTACTGTGTGGAACCTATTGAATCTAAGTGTGAAATATTTCACCAATTTCACATTGAATCCTTGGATTTTCCTACAAAATACCATGCATATGACCTATTTGAAATATGCTCTGACATATAGATATTCATTTACCAACGTCAAGTTTTGAGGTTCGGGCCCCACATTTCTTCTACTTCAAGCACCTTTCCTTTTGTTCTAGGATGTTGTCATGTTGCAACGCATATATTTTCTACGCACGGTGGATTTAGCATGGACCCAAGGCAGTAATATTGATTTACCTAGGTTTGTGATGCAGTTGAAGGAAATCGAATTTTCCGCAATGAGAAACTCGGGGCTTGAGGGAAGAATTACAAATAGTGCATAAACTTGGTTGGTGAACAAAATACATGCAAAGCCACCAGAATTTATAACTAGGTTGGCGAGATATGGAATCATGCCAGGGGACACTAAATCCATGGTGACTAGAGGTTTCTAAGAAAGATGAATATTTTTGGAGAACATCCACGCAACGGGTACACTTTAGAGCATGTAAAGTACATCTGATAAGAGCTATAGAGTATACGTGATATGAGCGTCAAGATTTTTCATTCTTTCTAACTTCATAATGAGATGATGATGGTAATTGCATATGCTGAAACGAATTAAATTTAACAACTTGCCTCAACCTTTGGCACATAAAACCTTCTCTTCTGACAAGACCTGACTCTTTGGGGAAATAACTTTACCACTTACACATATTTTGATTATGATGTCCCTTCCCAACTCCAAAGGCCAACTTTCCAATTGTTAACTTCGGCCCATTCATTGTTCGGTACCTAACCTCCCATGCTTTGATGCATAGACCCTGACTCGATGAAGACTGACTCTAAATGAAAAAATGACGATGCTAACAACTAGCTCTAATGGGGATTCTATCCTCCCAGTGAGGTGGAAAAGAACAACAAACCAGGTGCCTGACCATTGGGCCTTATTCAACTTCCAGACTCTAAAACAATGGAAAAGAAAAACACAACCTAGACTTTCTTGACATAGTTATGACCAGACTCGGCATAAACTTAGGGCCTTCAATCTGAGCTTCAATTTTCTTCTAACATACTGACTCAAAATGTCGGATTTCAAAAAAAAAATGAAATGGCTATTTACAATGACATGAAAAACTAAATAGACCTTACTAAACCAGATAGTGTTTGAGGAACCTTCCATTTATAGGCCCCAAGCCAATGGACTCCCCAATAAGTTCTTCTAGCATATATCCATTGTTCCCATCGTATGCATTGATCCTAAAGGGTCTTGTCCAAATATGATCGAATTTTCCATGCTTCCCCTTGTATTTGTTCCTTGCATCCCACTTTAGCACTAGATCACCCACCTGGAAATCCTCGTGCATAGAGTGCTTATCGAAAATTTTATTCATCCTATCTTCGTGAAGTTGTGATCAGTTGTAAACCTGATCCCTCATATGCTACACATGAATCAACTGATTTATCCTTCTCTGAGTGTCATTTGGCTCAACCTCTTGTTCTTGTAGTAACTTCCTGATGTGAAATCCCATTGAGGTAGGTAAAGTTGCATCCACTCCATATACGATTTGGAATGGCGACGTTAAGATGGATTTCCTAGTAGTGACCCTATCATCCCATAGCGCTTAAATGAGTTTCTTATGCCATGCCTTCTTGTTTTCTTGCAGGAGCATTTTAATAATCCTAGTTAAGATTTTTTTGGATGATTCCACCAATATGTTACCCTATGGGCGATAAGCCATAGAATGTTTGAGGGTTATATTGTAATCATTACAAAACTTTTCCATCTTCTTGGACTTGAATGCAGCTGCATTATCCATGATGATCTTGATAGGGCACCCGAACCTAGACAGGATGTTGGTCTCCAGAAACTGAATAATGACCATGTTGATAGACTACCTCATTGGAATTGCTTTGATCCATTTTGTGATGTAATATGTAGCTGTAAGTATCCATCTATGCTACATTGAGGATGGTGGATCAATCTCTCCTATAAATTCTAGGCCCCATTGCATGAACGGTGCTTTGACTAAGATTAGTTTTAGTGGCAGGGGTTGCAGCTCTCTCCTTCCATCGAATATCTGGCAGTTGTGGTAGTTGGAGACTTCTTTGTATACATATGTGAAGATGATGGGCCATTAGTAACCTTCCCTTAAAATTTTATCCACAGTGGTTTTCCAGTAGTGATGTCCTCCATAGTTTCCTTTGTGGAATTCCCTGATAGCTCGTTCCGCATCATCTTCTGGTAAGAAACTCAACAATATCCCTTCCGGATATTTCCAATATAGGGAGTTATATAAGATGCATAACTTAGTAGCCTTCATCTTTAGGAACCTTTCCTTGGTATTACTTAACCCTAGGAGAGCTTTAAGATTCTTCAACACATAAATGATGTCTGTATAACAAGGTGAATCGATGAATTTTTTGGAGACCTGCGTAGTTGTTTCTTCCTGAGGATTCTCCGACATATCAACAATGAAATTTATTCCCAAAACATCACAGTTCAAATGCGCCATAATCTTTGTGAGGCCCTAACCCTTAATCATCTTTGTGGGATTGATTTTGAGGTTGTATTCCAGCATGACTGTGATCCAGTTACCTCTTCTTCCCTTAGGTTCAGGCTGAGTCAGGATGTCTTTGATCGAGTTGCTAGGCACATAAGCGATAACATGGGAATGTATTATGTAAGTCCTATACTCCTTGAGGGATTTCACCAAGGTGTAATGCTTTTTTCTCCATAATATCATACCTTAGTGGTGAATCTCTAAGTGTCCTACTAAAGTAAGCTATAGGCGTTTCAAAATTTTGGTCATCCTTCTGTAATAGTATACTAGCGATGGTATGCTCCGAGGTGAATGAGAACAAGATGAAATAATTTGTGAGATATGGTTTAGACAATACAATATATTTGCTCAGTGCTACCTTGATGTATTCAAATGATCTCCTGGCTTTGAATTTCCATTTCATCTCATTTCCCTTTCTGAGCATGCTAGTGATATGCTTTATAATTTCTGCTAGATTCAGTATGAACCTTCTCAATAAATTCACCTTTCCCAGGAAGGACTACACCTCCTTCTTGGTGCGAGGAGTGATGATTTTTAGGATTCCTTCTACCCTACCAGGATATATCTTTATACCCTCCTTCGAGATGATGTGCCCCAACATTTTCCCTTCTTTCATTATGAAATGTGATTTTTTCAGATTCAAAGATATGTCAAACTTCCTGCATTTTTGAAGACCTTCTTCAGATGCCCAAGATGTTTTTCATCAGAGTCAGAATACACTATGATGTCATATAGTTAGATCACAATAAATTTGTCCTTTTCCTCAAAAAATGCTATATCCATCTCCCTCTGGAAGGTAGCTCCATCGTTCATAAGACCGAACAACATCTTTGCATACATGAACGTGCCCCATGACGTCGTGAAAGTTCTCTTTTCCCAGTCATCCGGGTGTACCATGATCTGATTGTAACCCAAAAACCCATCCAACATACACATTTTCTGGGATCCAACTACCTTCTGCAGAATATGATCGGGTGTACCTTGATCTAATTGTAACCCAAAAACCCGTCCAGCATACACATTTTCTGGGATCCAACTACCTTCTACATAATATAGTCCATCTTAGGGAGAGGGTAGTTATCCTCGAGGGATACACTATTCAAGTTTCAAAAATCCACACACAACCTTATTTCACCGCTTATTTTCCTTACAGGAACCAGGTTGGCAACCCATTTCGAAAAATTAAAGAAACAATAATTTTGGATTCGAAGATTTCTTTACCTCTTTTTCAATTAGCAACAACAACAGGGTATTGATCTATCTTAGCTTTTGTTTCAAAGTTTTTGGTCTTCTTTGAGAGGAATGACATGATGAATCACTTTAGTGTCGTATAATTTCAATTCATCACAACTCTAGGGAAAAACTTCGGGAAAATCTTTCATGAACTTGATGTATCTTTACTTTTTCTCCAGACTGAGTGCCTTTAAAATTTTTATTATCTTTGGGTTCTCCTAGGTCCTGATGTTGCAATCCTCAACATCCTCATCATTCTCAATGATATTGGGATTTTTGGCTACATCATTCTCATCAAACATATTTTCCAATGTAACTAATCCCTTGGGGATGATATTATTCTTTAGTTTCACTATGTCCCTCCCAACTATCTAGTTTTTTGAAAGGGGTCAACACTATCGCGCACAAATGCACCTTCATCTTCGTCGCAACAACACTCATCATTGATGTTTACATTAGCAAACTTGTCACTCATTTGGAGAAATCTCTCAACCTATTTGTCATCCTCAAACATGTGCCAATATTTGATATTATCGGGCACCTCCAGCCCATGTTTGAATTTGAACTTATACTTTCTGTTGGAAAAAAATGGAATTTTAAGAACAAAATTGGAGGTGGCCAAGGCATCCACAATTTGATTTTTTCCCTCGAAATCACTGATAAATTATACTCCAAGAATTCTTCGAGGAGGTCCAACACCATGTTTCTATATGCCCTCAGCCTTGGGTGCTTGGATTGGTATATACCTTTCACTTGGTTTATAACTAGCTCGTAGTCTCCATGCACCACTATCCTCTCTATGCCCAACTCTTTCAAAACGTTCAAACCCAAAATCAATGCCTCATACTCAACCATGTTATTTGTACAATCGAAGGCGAGTTTGTGTGAGAAACATTTTTTGCCTACCTTGGGAGGTCTTATCCATACACCGACCTATGTTCCCTCCTTACTAATGGCTCCCTCAAAGCTCATGTTCCACAATTCATTCTCCACATGGTTCCTCTGGTCTGTGCATTCTTCTACTCTATGCATGGCCTTATCCTTGATGACCACGACAATCGTCGAATCTTTCCCTTCAAATCTCATGTCATTGTAGAATATAGAGGAGCTGATATCAGTGTCAAAACTGTATATAGGGTAGTTGTTTGGCTGTGTCTTTCTACTTACCATGTATTTCAATAGTACTTCTCTATACAACTGTCTCTCTTGGCTAAAGATAGGAATGGTGGCGTACGACATATCCATCTGCAAGGTTCCTTTGAATTTTTCACCCCACTACCTGGATAGTAGCATGCCGAATTTAGATGGAGTGCCGACCAAAACCACATCCATAACCATATTATTAGAATGGATTTGGGCCAGTGACACAACCAAATCTTTGATCAGGCCCAAACATTTCACTTTCCTTGAATAAAAAGAAAAAAGATCCTTATAGGGTCTTGTGATTGCAAACCCAACTCATCCATGATCACCTTGGGAATGATATTGTTCGACACGCCTGAATATATCATGGCATTATGAAAATTCATGTCATGGACCTTGAGACTGACATACAACTGGGGAACGTCCTCAGTATCGCTCGTTTCCTCCACATGCGGACCAAACAAAATGGAAAGGTGGTAATCCTGGACGTTTAGGGTGTCGGGAGTCTCTCCCATTTTTAACATTTTAATAATATGATCTTGATATGCTCCTTTCTTGATGAGCTCATTGAAAGGGATGGAGATTTTAATTTTGACCATTTCATTCTCATAGTTGAAAGGGGGGAGAATGTTTTCTACCTCTTTCACACCTGTCTCCTGGCTTGTTTTTGGTGCTTTCCTTTGGACCTCCTCCTTTGAATTTACCTTTTCAGTTGCATTCTTGGTCGGGTTTTCTTTTTATGGTAGGCTCGTGGAAGGGGTATCCACCTGTGTTTCTCTTATGGGATTCGTCTGCTGAGGTTTTGTAGAAATTGTTTTGCTCCCGAGGTTGTATTGCTTTTGGAACTGCATGATGGCATTGTGATAAACTTTAATAAACTCCTATGTTTTCTAATACAACCTGTCACTAGTCTCCAACATAATATTGTCACTTTCACTGATGTTTCGATCATTCTCTCCCTTCGTCAAAAATACGTGTGTGTCCATGTTGTCGCAACAATGCATTTGATATTGGATCATCTGATCAAAATCTTTGTCTGCGTAGTTGTTCTAGAACGGAAGCTTTATTTTTTGATCGCCCTGGTCTCTCTGTTCCTTCTACCTAATCTGTGGTACCGAACCTCTTCTAAGGTTATGATTTATGGGTTGGAGATCATGTTTTTCTCAGGTAGAGGGATTGTTTCCCACATACATTTTTTCCATCATATTCTCCATCATCTTCATCATTAAGTCAAACTTGTCATCTGAGGGTCAAGAAGTCTATGGTTGCACATCTCCTTGGGGTTTTTTCCCACCTCTGTTGAAGATTTGTTTGATCTTTCTTGATGCCATCAGGTTTACCTCAAATTAGATTGCGTCACTCATCATGGCGTCTAAATTAGCAGATATTATCTCCCTTAATAGCAAGGCAAAATTGTTGTTAAAGGAGTCAGCATATCACAGTTGCACAGCCCTAGAAGGTGGCTATATTTCAGTAGGGATTGAGTTGTATATCCTCATGAAATGAGCCGATAACTATTACACTGTCTCCTCCGATTCTCTCTTCATATTTTTGTACTGCGTCAATAGTTGCAAAGGATTCTTTTTTTCTCCCCATCTAGCGAGGAATGATGTCTAAAATATGATGAAGTTCAGGAAACTTGTTACCAAAAGGGCCTTTAACCATTTCCTAACCTTCTCTGAAAGACTCTACGCAAACAACCTCATTTCCGCGTCTTCATGGTCTATCTCTTCTATATCAACAAAATCATTGAACCAATCCAAGTTCTTTTGGGCATAGGTGTTTCCCTCAACATCATACAACTTGATCCTTTGGTTGTAGTTTAGGGGAAAATCATGTCATTGGGCTGGTAGGGAAAGGGAGGCAAATATGGCAACCATTTCTCTAGGGGGTTTGGGATTTGTGGGTTGTTCTGAGTGTGGAATATGGAAGATTGCGGAATTTTGTTTGGTATGATAGATTGAAACCTATTCTCATTGAAGACGACATCATCCAAGATGGTTTTTGATTTAGACCTGAAAAAGGTTTGTTCAAATAGGGTGTCAAAATCAAGGTCATCAATGCTTTGTACACAGTCCTTGGGTAATGACACGTTTCTATCCAGGTAATAGAACGGGTCTCGGTTCGGGTGAGGATTGGATCTAGTATAAATTTTCTTCGGAGCCAGTATATCTGATTCACTCTACTCTTTGCCACTGGTCTCTTTTAATGATGTCGCCAGGGTAAAGTTTTAAGCCAATACAATGTCTAGCCTATTGTTACCCTTAGGGGTCAAAACTATATATTTAGTCGTTCTCTCAGGGAATTTTTTTATTCAATTATGTCTCTGACAATGATGCCAACATGTTATCTCTCTGTAAACTTCATTCAAATGAGAAAATGAATGACATAGGCAACCTACAAACCAACTTTGAGGCTGAAAACTAGGCTTTCAGACCTGGAGATCACTCTATCTGAGAATTCGTCTCTATACAGGTTATGGATTTGAACTGTCGGCTATATTTAACACTTTCATACAATATTTCTGGTTCTATTGGAAAAATAAAGCAAGACCTTGGGATATGGAGTCAATTTAAGAAAACTATAGAAACAAATGACTTAGTGACTGAACTTGAGAGGATAAAGGCTAAGTAAGAAACATTCTTTCAGTTAGAAATCATTGTGCGTGGCTAGAGAAAAACACACGAAGCAACTTAGAGTGCCATTGAGGATGAATTCAAAGTTCACCTAGAAGAAACACAGTCATCTAAATGGAGTGAATCTAGAGCACCGCACGTTGAATTCTAGATTCAAATAACATTATGATTTAAACAAAATATAGATATGAATATAAAGAACACAAGAAAGAAAGTATGAAAAGATATATTACAATACATCAAACTCTTACCATTAGAACCTTTTCATCAAATCTTTAGGACCTTTGCATTAAGTTTCAATTGAGCTCAAAAGCTACATTCCATAGTCACTGTTTACACTATTTTTCCAATCAATTTGGCTTACATTGAAAAGACGAAATATATAGACAAGGTTGTGTCACTCAAGCTACCCTTCCCTCTAACTACAATCCCTAGAAATTAGGCTATGACTATTCTCTGCTAAATGACTCTTTGTATGGAATTTTACTAAAAATAGAAACTTACTATACTCAATTGCATAATAATCGACGTCTTTGCCATGACAGTTCGGTCATCAACAAGATTTCATCGTTAAAGAGTGATGTGTCGATGCTTCTCCTTTGAAAAGGTATCTGGATGATCAAGTGCTCTATCAGACTCCTGCCACCCATTGTAACGGCCTTGATTTCTGCTACGTGATCATTTGCTAGAGCATGCATGTGGCAGGTAACCACAGACTGTCGCAGGCATTTCCAAGATGACGAAACTAGTTAGGGGACAACGCCTTTCTTAAAAATATCGCGTGCTCAATGTACACCTATCCTTTGTAATAAATGAGTCTCTAATGTCATGCATTATATTCTTGCTACATGAGTACCTATCAGAGTCCCTACTTCTCGGTAGGAAACAAGCCACAGGGAGACAAAATTTTCTCCATGTTTGAGAGGACAAAAATGAAGTCGATCAATTATGTTGTTGTCCTTGTCTACAGTTTTGATATCTGAAGCATTCTCCTGAGCGACATGTTTCACATTTTTAGATTCATCACTTGTTTTCTCAAAACTGCTTTCCCTTTCAGCCTCTTCTGCACACTAGCTAGAGTCGTCCAGACATTTTCCAAGGCCGGTCCACATTCCTTGAAGTGATTTGCAATTATCTCTTCTGAAATCCTCTATGCTTCACACAGCTGGATGATTATGTCTTGTGCTTCCCTGAGCTACCTCTTGAGCCAAGTCATTTTTCCCCTTTCGACCTTGTGATGATGATACCTCAAGGGTCTTCTCTACCAATTGTTGTCTCAACTCCCTATTCTCCTGGTATAGCTCAACAATAACAAGTTGCACTTATTTATCTTCTATAATGGCTCATGAATATTCATGCCTTCAATGTCTTCCCTTCTCCTTCTATCCCAGGTCTCTCGGCTTGGACCTTCGACATGTTCCAGTTGAATGGCATGCATGAGTAACTCTTCAACAGTTAAATTTCCATGTGGCTCGCTCGAGACTTGGGCCTTCCTGATCACTTTGTTCTTCCTTGACCTTCACCTCTTCCAGGGTATTGACTGTTGGGGAGATGAGGCTTCCAATGTCTTTCCTTCCTTCGCAACCCTTCCTATTTATGCCTCCGCGTGGTGGGATGTTACTTTTCTCGTGGGTTAAAAAGAGTCTCCTTTGGGGTCCTTGGGGATGTTGACTGTGAGCAGAAAAAAATCCCATTTTTTTCCCAATCACCTCAACTCCTCAACTATCAACAATTTGATTAGAGAGACATGAGATAGTTTCTTGTTTGGCTAGTTTTCTTCCATTTGGATGTTGTCTGCCATTTCTTGGAGGCTTTGGTGCAAGAAGAACGACAGGTTCAATGGTCTCGTTCATTTTAAATGAATCAACAATCTGATGTAATGTGGGTGTATTATGTCAGATCTCCCTTCACATGTGAAATATTTTCTAATCACCCTTAGGATCCTATGAAAAAGCTCCTACAGATATCTACTTTGAATGCCCGCTTTGACTTTCCCATTTAAATAGTCTAGTTTGATGAACTCCTTGTAGCATAGCACATCCAAAGGAATACCTTTATACCACCTTTCACCACGCGGAGGGATCTCCATTACAGCGAAGAGAGTTTCCTCTATTACCTGGAAATTGATTCTTGTGATTACTACATGAAACCCGTTGAATCTGAGTGTGAACTTTTTCTCCAATTTCACGTTGAATCCTTGAATTTTCCTACAAAATACCATGCATTTGACCTGCTCGAAAGATGCTCTAAAATCCAAATATTCATTTACGAACATCAAGTTTTGAGGTTTGGGCCCCACATTTATGCTACTTCACGCACCTTTCCTTATATTCTAGGAGGTTTCCATGGTGCAATGTGTATTTTTTCTACGTGTGGTGGATATAGAACAGACCCAAGGTGGTAATATTGATTGAACCAAGTTTATGATGCAATTGAAGGCAATCAACTTTCTCATAACGAGAAACTTGGGCCTCGCAGGAAGAATTATAGACAATGCATAAACTTGGATGGTGAAAAGAATACATGCAGAACCACCAAAATTTATAAATGGGTGGGTGAGAGATGGAATTGTCCCAGGGGACATTGAATCCATGGTGACTAGAGGTTTCGAAGAAAGTCAAATATTTTCACAGCACATATGCATGATGGGTACAGTTCAGGACATGTAAAGTACAACTTATAAGATCTACAGAGTATACGTGATATGAGCGCTGTGATTTTTCATTCTTTCTAACTTCATAATCAGCTGATGATGGTCATTGTCTTTGCTAGCATGAATTCTATTTAACAACTTGCCTCAATCTTTGGCATGTAAAACCTTCTCTTCTGATAGGACCCGACTCTTTGGGAAAAGACCTTTTCCACTTACACATGTTTTGATTATGACATCCCTTCCTGAATCCAAGGGCCAACCAGACACTTGCTGAATTTGAACCATTCTTTGTTTGGCACCTGACCTCACACACTTTGACACACAGACCCTGACTCAACTAAGACTGACTCTAACTAAAAAAATGGTGATGCTAACATCAGGGAAGTGGGGTTAGAGGTGGATTCAAAGGAGGAAGAAATCGAGGAAGAGGGTCGAGTTGATGTTACAACTTCAATGAATAAGTTCACTTGGCCAGAGAATTCCCTCACCCAAGATGACTATGGTTCTCTCACTGCAGAAATAATGGGCACGCAACAGAAGACTTCCCAGAATGGGAAGATTGGGTTCGTCAAAGAGGATCTAATATCATAATATCAGAACTAAAAAGGGGTATCAAGGGAAAAATACCTAATATCAACATCATTACTCATGGCAAAGAAAAAACTAGGGTGGATGGAGACAGTTAGCCTAAGATTCATAAATTTGTTCCCAAGGATGATGGGTATGACCCTTTGAAACAAAATTTGTTATTCAAATATGCAATAGAAATATTTAAGAGTATCCCCACTCTATAGATAATGGAGGACTCTCCTAAATTCTACTCTCAACCTAAACTTGTGCAAGCCCCTACCTCACCACCGACACCTAGAAGCTCTATAATTCCAAAGAGACAACCTGAGTAGTCTCAAATTGTAATCAATCTTTGGTTTCAATTGCTCTTTGATATCCTATGGGATGATAAACTTACGAAGAATTTTTGAAACAACATGTACCTAATAATGGGAAATGAGTAAACCCCATAAGCCATAGTAAGGACCAACCTCCTTGAGAAGAATACAAAGAAGAAAGGTGTGAATAGGAAAATAATTTAGGTTAGAAGCCTAGCTAGATGATTTTGAAATAAAAGATGTGATGCTATATTTGGGATCTGATGTCAAAATCCTACCCAAAAATACCTAGGAATATTTGGGAAAACCTTAGTTAGTATATTCCGCCATCCAGTTGAGAATGGCAAACAATTACTGCATTTTCCTATTAGGAAGGCTGGAAAATGTGGAAATTGATGTTGTGGAAGTTAAAACCACAGCTAATTTTGAAGTAATTGAAATCATGGGAGATAAGGATACCTACCGCGCTTTGCTCAAAATTGATTGGGCATACAAAAACTATGCTATCATTGATCTAAAGAGGGACACCGTGACGTTTGAGGTAGATGGGATAAAAGTAGTTCATCCCTTGGATCCATATTTAGGGCCTATATACATTGAACTAGTAGATAACAATATGGAATAAAATTCTCTTGACCAATTATACACCATAACAACAGGAATGAGACAAAATTAAATAAATACCACTACAAATGGATCAGTAAGTTGGAGAAGCATACAATCTACTGAGGAGGATTCAAAATTAGCATTTGATAGTTGGCGGTAAGGCTCATATGAACACTTCTCAAGACAATGTGCAACTTTTAGAGAAATAAGATGGATTGGAACCGAGATCAGAGAACACCTGACATGTGATGGTACTGCAGAGGTACACAGTCTTATTGCTAGCATAGAAGAAAAAATAGTGACAGATCAATGGATACTTTTTATTGACTTAACATTGCAACATACCCCCGCTAGATGGTGGGCCACTCATAGAGCATCGATTATGGAGTGGGTACATCCGAAGAAAGCCATCTAATGTTGATTCCAAAGTAGGGATCGGTTGAAATAAGAGATGAATATAGACTTTCAATATGCACAATTGTTAGATCGACGATCTTACCCTAAAGTACATATTGAGCATTGCTTGAAGCAGTGGAAAGTTGCAGAAGTAACCTCTCACCTATGTGTTCAGGTATTTCTCCATTCACTAGTTCCAATCCCAAAATCCTGGTACATACATGAAGAGATCAGAAGACAAACAAATTTTTGGCAGACCTTACAAGACTAGTTTTGCAAGGACTTCTCCTTTACAGGTAAGTACCCTGAGCTCAACACAGTCCTTCAAAAAATCAAAGGAATGATTTTTACTGACATTTTCAAAAAGAGATCAAGTCCAGTAGTATGTGTTGATCATGTTCAATTGCTTCAGTTTATTCTGAGTCATGAATCTAATAATATACCTGTAGCTTGTTGCAAAGTTGAGAAATACCTGGAAAAATCCGAGCACTTAGAAGAGATTAGAAACTTAACTATTAAAGAAATGAAAGGTAGTAGAGAGATTAAGGATACTATACCTAGTCACAGCTTTAGCTCCTACAACCATCCACTGAAGTTGTGAAAAGTTAATATAGGAAGTACAGAGAATCCTAAGATAACTTCTATAGGGGATTACTAGGATGAACAAACTATGAATGAAGTACATATCCTATTGCGGGAGTGTGAGGAATTGTTTCAAAAGACATTCTCATAACTAAAAGGTATAAAAGGAGCCATGGGAAAAATGAAAATCAAGTTGAAACCTAGATCAAGACCAGTGAAACACGGACCATACCACCTTAATCCTTTGATAATATCCTTCCCCTAGTTGAGCCTATATTGATATTTCCCAATTGGGAAATTGAATTCCATGTACATGTGGATGCATGAAGCATTTCCCTGGGAGCCATTTTAGCACAACCAGGGGAAGGAAATATGAACCACCCTATTTATTTTTCTAGAAGAAAACTTTCACAAGATGAACACAATTAAAAAACCACTAAAAGGGAATGTATAGCTATGATTTATGCATTACAAAAGTTTAGACACTATTTTTTAGGCTCTCATTTCAAATTTTTTATTAACCATTAAACACTGAAGTACCTAGTTAATAAACCAGTACTTGAAGGAAGGATCTGGATGTGGCTACTTCTCTTTCATGAGTTTTTATTTGAAGTAATTGTCAAACCAGGAAGATGAAACATAGGTCCAGATCACCTTTCCAAGTTAGAGTCAGGGGAAAGTGGTGGCACAATGGATGATCAACTCCCAGATGTGGACCTATTTTGAATTGAGGCTATCCCAAAGTATCTTGAAGACATTTCTATCTTCCTCAGTACATGGACCTACCCAAAAAATTAATCCACAACCCAAAAATGACATATGGTGGTTCGTGCAATTGACTATCAATTTATTGTGGGACAACTTTACAAATTGGGACTAGACAACATCCTCAAAAGATGTGTCTTGAACCATGAGAGGCAAGATATCCTCTAGGAATTCCACAATGGATTTGAGGGAGGATATTTTGGAGGTAAAGCTACTGCATAGAAGGTACTTCAAGTTGGATTTTTGTGGGCTATGTTATTTATATATTCTAAAGAGTATGCTAGATATTATGACACCTTCCAAAGATTACAGAAGACAGCATGCCAAGACGAATTACCCCGTCATCCATTCAAAGCACTTCAAGAATTTGAGAAGCGGGTTGTTAACTTTATTGGACCAATCAACCCCCCGACTAATCACTCAAAGGAAAAATACATCATTACCACAACATATTACCTCACGAGATGGGCTGAAGAAGAGGTCGTTCAAGATTGTTCGACCGATACAACTGTTGGATCCATATTTTCCTTCTGAGCTTCAGGACTTCAGAAGTCTAGAGTTCTAGGATGTTTAAACCTCACAACATTCAAATCTTGCCGAAGGTAACCTGTTGAAATGATAAAAAACATTTTGATTGGAAAATGGCATGCTATCCATTTCCATGGGATCTTCCTTATCGTAAACCCTCCCCAATTGTTTGGCCCCAAATTTATGTGAGATATGTTGGATCATGTTTTCATTGATGCAAAAGGTTTGATTGATTGATATCAAGTGATAGATTAATTTCATTTATTGATGTCAAGTGATTGATTGATGCCAAAGGAATGATTGATTGATGATTGATGTCAACTATAATATGTATTGTCCTTGATGAGAATGGGTAGATGTCAAGTGGAATCATAGTCATATGATGTCATTGATATGATTCATAGATGAATATGGATCAATGAGTTGTCAATGATACATGATGCATAGATGAAGATGGATCGATGTGGTCTCATTGGTAAATGATGCATTGTTGGATTTATGTAAAGATGACTCATTGTTGTCTTATCATGGTTGATGAGGAGTAAAAATGGATGAACTCCAAAGTGGTCCCCTTATGGTGAAATCCCTCACAGGAATATGCTTTGCGATTGAGTTATCCTTGAATTATGGTTAAGAGAACCCATTATTATATGTGTAATAATGAGATGAGTATTAGTGAATTTGTTAGTGAAACTATCCTAGATGGATAGTGCTTGTCATGCCATTTCCGGTGGTATGTGGAATGCCACATAACTCCTCATGGTTTGAGAGTTATGGCCCTACTAATATGGAGGACCCTTATATGTAGGCTTGAAGCCCCAAAAGGTCAAAGAAGTCAAAGATCTTGCAAAGAAGAAATTATTATTTAAATGGTAAAGAAAAGTGACAAAGTCAAGGAGGATTATTTAAATAATAAAGTGAAGTGAAAAAATCAAAGAAGATTATAAAGTGAGGTGACAAAGTCAAGGAGTATTTAAATGATAAAGAAATGGATAAATTTCTAATTATGGAAAATGGTTAACCCTAAAAATGAGAAAAATAGGTCAAGTGACCTAGAAATGGGTTAAGTGACCTAGAAGTGGGTTAAGTGACCTAGAATATTCTTCTAAGGAAGCTACTTGGAAAGTATAAATAGGAGGCAAGGTTCTCTTGTGAAAATGTATCTCTTGAGCATGTGTTGAAGATATATTATGAGAGAGAGGAGATCTGGAGGATCTCATGGATGCATCAAAGTTTCGACAAGTCTAATATCATGATGGAAAAAGTCTTGGAAGTTTAGAAACCCTAGTTTCTGAGGTGTACGTGGGTTTCAATGAGATAGGGAGTGTACATACACATGCTTAATGAGAACATGGCACATATAGTGGATGAAGTCATGAAGAATTGTGTGTGAGCTGATGGTAGGATCTTGAAGACTAAAGTAGATTTCATATTTGCATTCTATGGGCTCAGAGATGCCATAGAAATTATGGTATGGTTACATTATTGTCTTGATGGATACACTTTCTTTTTGTGTGGTGAATGCTTAAGGCATTCTTGGTATGGTTGTTGTGATTTGGTTTGTGTTGGTTGATGGAGTGAGCAACACTCTTATGATTCAGTACTAATATGATTGCTATAGTATACTGGTTTCTTATACATGATTGAGTAACATTCTTATTGTATTGTTGAGGAGCATGAGTAAGTTGTTGGAGAGCTTGGATGTGTTGTGATTGTTTATGGGTCACATTGGATAGTGAAAGAAATAAAAAAATGTGATTGAAGGTTGTAGAGGATCTGAGTTGATCATGAATAGAAAACCCTAAGTAACTCAGATGTAATACACAGGTTGTAGTACAGACTGGACACGTACATACACGAGACGTACTACTGGTAGGGCATGTACATACGTGTGCTACACTACTGACAGTTCGTGTACCTGTTAACAGATTTATATATGTTGAGGATTGTTGCCTCATCTCAATTGGTTATGTGGGTGTAAGTTGAGTCTTCATTATAGAGTTGGTGCTCTTATAGAGTTGTACTCTATTAAGTTTTGTTGATAACTCAAGAATTGTAGTCCGTAATAAAAAGAAAAATGTACACACATCTTGTGTTCTTTGTGTTCCTTGTGGTGATTATTTTTTTATGATATATTGTTGATATATGTTCACATTTAAATGATTATAAATGAAAACAATAAGTAATGAGTAACTGGTGATTTCTAACTAATGAGTTTTTTGAAGGGGAAGTTTTGGGAAAAATATCCCTACACTATTCACCCCCCCCTCTCAGTGTAGTCGGTGTGTCCAACAAGCCATAGATCCAAGAAACATCAAGATATTTCCTGACCATTGGATGTACACTATGGTCAACTTCGACATTGACATACTTTGGGAGTGAAAAGGCGTTAAAAGACCGAAACTCCAGAATGTTGAAGTCACGAAGTAATCTAAGCCATAGATATAAATATCCTTTTGGGTATCTCTCAACCATTAGATTGAGCCTAGTGGAAGGAAAACATAAGTACATCGATGAAGTCTCACTTCGGGAGTTTGGAACTTGGAAACTCTAAGACTTCAGGATTTCAATATATTTGAGGATATAGGATGGTGTGTTAAGCGCCAAAGTGTTGAAATCCCTGTGTGTGGTGTCAAACCTCAGTTGGGTAGGGAACATATGCCATGATGATGTGGCATTGTGGGATTGGTCATGAATTAAGCATGGTAGCCCCCTTGTCAAGTTTAAGCTACTTGTTAACCTAGATGAATCTTAGTCATTGATCATCAAGTATTGGAGGTGATCAAGATTTGTCTGGGTTTTGTGAAGTGGAGATCAAACTGTAAACTGAGTACATAGATCAACATAGGAGAGTGAAAGTGCAATTTGAAGTTGTAATGGAGTTAATTATCAGGAGGTCATGCACTTTGATCAGGACCATCGTATATCTTGCTACGCGTCGACATAGGATCTATGCACATAATGAGGAAGGCATTAACAAGTGGTCATGTTGGAACATGTAGATTGTATATCTCGATCATTGATTAAGTTGTGAACATTGATGAAAATGCTCGAGGAGTGCAAATTTAGTGTAGGAACCTTGCCAAGTCTAATCCTTGTGTTAGGTGCAGAAAAATTTCAACCATCGGATCTAATGTTGGATCGATCCCCACTCCATATTTTGAATCTAAAGGAGACTTCAGGACCTCAGGTCTCTGAAGATTTTATATACCTATATAGGAATTATGGAGGGTCGAAGACTCGATATTCATGAATACTAGGAAATATTCCCCGCAACTAGTTGCCACATCATCGTCAGGGGATGACAACCTAGGTCACAACCATGCCATGTTGGATAGTGTGAGAGAGGTGAAGCTACATGGATGCCACATGGAGAAGGGGGTGGCCATTATCCAATGATGCCCCTAAAACTTTAGAAGGCCATAACATTCAAACCAAGACTCGGTTTTGGACAAGCGTTCAGTCGTTGGAAAGCTCATGTTGAGCACACAATGATGGTGTCCTCATTCAAGGATTCAAGGAGTTGTAGGAGAGTGTAAAACATTATACCCACATCCCTTAAAAAGGCCACTTAGGGGGTCGAGTGTGTAACATATTGGTATCAGAGCAGGAAGCACCACATGGCCTGCTTGGGCTCATGAAAGAGTGAAACAAACTTTAATAGAAAACATTTAAGGGGCATGGAAGTCTACCCTAGCCACTTGTAAAATCGCATTTAATATTTACTACTGAAAAGAGTGAGACCTTCTAAATTTTACATGTTCTGAATATGAAGTTCATGTTGTTGTTATATGTTGAATAATGAAGCTAATTTTACCTTACAAAAGAAAATTTACATGTTGTTTTCATAAATATTGAGGATAGTTGACAAACAAAAAATGTTGTTATCATCACTTAAATAGTCATTGGACAACAAGGAAAAACAACAGTGTAAAGAATGGTGACACACCATGAGTGGGGAGAAATATCCCGCAATAGAGAAGAAGAATCTAATGAGAAGAGGGTGGTGGAAACCCCTCTAGACTTATTCGAAATGGTAAGAATCATTATGGAAGAATTGAAAAGTTGTAAGGAAGACAATGAAAGGTTGATAAAAGAACATGAAAAAAAAACTGAAATTAATGAAGTCCTACTACAAATCTTATTAGATATACAAAGGTAAGTGTAACATGGGAGAACAACTAGTAATGTGGATAGACATTATACTAAGAAAACCCAAATTCCACCTAAGATATAAAAGCATGGTCCAAAAAATAGCAACATGAGAAGAAGCACCTCAAAGAAGGCCCAACATGGAGCCAAGAGACATGTTGATATCAAGGATTCAACTAAAGAATCCTCTCATGAGGGAACAAACAACTCCATTGAATTATCTAGCAGTGAGACTAGTTTACATTCTCAGAGGAGAAGAAAGAGGAAGAAACATTCCAAGAGAGATGACCCTGAAGATTTTAAGAAAGATAAACCACCCACTTTCAATGGAGAGGTTAATAAGGGGGAAGAAGCAAAATCTTGGCTACTTGGCCTAAAGAAGTACTTTAGAGTCCATGATTACTCTGATAACTTAAAGGCCCGATTAAACATATTTAAATTGAATGGAAATGCCTCCATTTGGTGGGAGGACCTTAGAAATGTGAAAAGAATTCATGAGAAGGAGTTGTCATGGAAACAATTTGAAAATTATTTTAAGAAAAAATACCTATCTGAAAGGTACTATGATGAAAGGACTAAGGAGTTCTATGAACTAAAACTTGGACAACTCACCATTGATGAATATGTCAACAAATTCCTTGAGTTCTTGAGGTACATGCCTTATATCAAGGATGAAAAAGAGAAGTTGCCGTGATTCATTAGCGGGTTTCCCCAACCCTATCAAGAAAAAATTGAGTTTGATGAACCTAAGACTCTAGAAGACACCATTAGGAAGGCAAGGTACTACTATGAGAAATTAAAGCATAGGGTAGAAACTCATAAGGATTGGAAAAAGGAAAGAAAATTGGGATTCAAGAATAAGGGGTCTAAACCTTCAAGGTTTAGGAACCATGGGAAAGGCTCTAAGATTAGCCTTCCTACTAAAAGTGTGTATCAACATAATTTTCCATCTCCAAGTGGAAATAAACATTTTGGAGCAGTCCTAGGAAAGACTGATGATAAAAGGAGAGAACCATTGAAATGTTAAGGATGCAGAGAAGAACATTTGTTAAGGAACTACCCCCATAGGTAGAAAGACAATAGGAGCATTTAAAACATCCAAGAAGCTACCACAGTCAATGATGTGGCTAGGAGCATGCCACAAATTTATGCATTCCTGGATAACTTACAAGTCGATCACCAAGCTTCAGTGGTGGATATGTGAGGTACAATTTCCAACCATCGTGTTTCTGTTTTAATTGAACTTGGTTCTAACTTGAGTTATGTTTCCCCGCAAATGGTGGATAAATGTAATTTGCAATCATTAAAACATACTAAATCATGGTTGGTACAAATAGTCACTAGGAAAAAAAGAAAAGTAATAGAGGCCCTACTGTTATAGTGAGATTTGCCTCACCATTGCTATCTTGCACAGAGGGATTTTTCCATTTCCCTATGTAGACTTGTCATCCCTTTTTGATGAATCCAAAGCCAAAAATATACATTTTTTCACATATATGCTCTCTATCAGTTATGCAAGATGCATATACGCTGGATTATCCACTACAACCCATGTACATCGGGATTTGTGCCAGAAAATACAAAAATGAGGTCAGGTTTCCATGTCACGATAGAAGATCTCTAATCCTTGGACTTCCACATACTGGAAACATTCTGAATCGGCCCTTCAGTTGCATTCTAAAGGCTATAAAAAAAAAATTCGAGCTATGGAAAAGAAGGAGAAAGAATTCAACTTTGAGAGCAAAGTTTATCTGGAGGAATTACTTCATATTGAGTCTGGATCCCTTTGTCCCTCAAGCCTGAACACAGTGTTCAACCCCCAAGCTCTCTCCCTATTGTTGAGAGAACCTCATTGAATCTCTCTTGTGAGCTTTCCTTTGGTGGAGTATTGAAGTGGTGGAGGCCCAGTTGGAAGGAACTTGGTTTCTTGGTTTCGAACTATTCCGACACGGAAATCTGTAATGTTGTCACTTCTACTGATCAATTATTAATAGAAATACTCTTTTTCTGTCCTATTGGTATATTGAAAATGTATGATTATTATCCATGGGCATGCTTGTAATGTTTATTGATGGATTATGCTATCTAATGTGCTAACCCCTTTATATCATCATTATATAATTTATCTGCTCATTTGTTAAGAACTTATTGCAGGTATAAATCTTTGGGTCGAAGTGCTCAATAGTGGAACACCATCAAACGTTGGATCAAGGTAGGCCTCTTTCTTATCTTGCACATTAGTTCATATAGAATATGTTGGAATTGAGTTGATTTCTATAGTCATACCTGTCTGTTGTGGTTTACCCTTGGATATAGAGAGTTTTTCCCTCATAACAGAAATGGAGAATCTACTGGCAAGAGATCTTCCTTCTAAGGGTTGAAGTACTTTTTCTTCCTGCATTTCTCTTTTTTCCTTTGTGTTTCTTTTCGTATCACTACTTGACAGATTCTGTTCACTCTGGGTTTAAGTTTTCAACCTTCTTTCCTTTAACTGGCCTTGTTTTAAAGAATATATTCTCCTTTTTCCGAGACAGTCATGTATACCGCCTTGTTGTCTCATTGTAGGATGTGTATATAGGACTTGTTCACCTAAATAGTCACGTATACCACTTCACTTTAATTGTTTTCTTGGTTTAGTGATTGTTGGGTGAGTATTAAGGATTCTTGAGCCTTCTTAGGCCTCTGTAGTGCCTGTTGAGTTTCTCTAAGTTGACGGAAAACTTGTTGGGAGTTAAATTTTTGGGGGTAGTCTTTCTCTTTGTTTTTCATCCCTATTGTCCTTGAGCCCTAGGCTGTTTGCTTTGCTGCTTGGTATTCTACTTGAGTTATTTCATTTATACATAATAGAATTTATATATCAGGTTGCTTTACAGTCCATTCTTTTTCTCTTTAATATATTGAAAATACAAAAAAATAGGCATTTTGCATTGGTTAACATTTTTGTCTTTGAGCCTTTATCATTAGCTTAGTTCATTTAGCGAAAGGTTTCATTTTACTTCTAAATTGAAGAGTTGAAATTGAAAATTGCACTGCTTTTACTAGCATATCATTCATTGAAAAGTTAAAGTTAGACTTTGCATTACATTCATATTCATTTTCTTGCAAAGTCATAACATCATGAGTTTCACTTCCATACCTTTTTGAGTAATCACAGCCAATAAAATTTACTCTTTAAACTAAAATTGATTAGTCACAATTTTATTTTTTAGGGTGGACAAACTAGTCTAGGATTTAGTGCCTTGGAATAGGATTTTGTGAGTAAACTTCTCCAAGGGAATTAAATCAAAATATGTGTCTGAGACAGGGAGTTGAGAAGTCCATTATATAATTGTTAATATCAGGAGACTCCACTCACACTAGAGTTAATCACGAGGTCATGCAAAGTTAGTTGAAGGGATAACCCCTGGATACTCACCTAGTGTTAGAGATATTTCTATGGATTTATTCATATTTGGGGATCTTGCTAGTACCCATAACTCTGTGAGATGTGGTTCTTTCAAGGTTTCAAGATTTTCTACCCTACCCATATGGTGATCTGGACTTATGACTGCTCTCCTATGCATTGGTTATACAATGGTTTATTAGTTGCTTGACTTAGGTATATCATAGGTTACTTGCAGGGGTTATTCTGCTTGTACCCTGGGTCAGATAGGGGTTGGACAACACACAACCTTTATGGAGTATTACCTCTCTGGGGGTATCTGACTGACTGGTTGTTAAGCCCATGAGGGCCCCTATAATGGATTCTGTTACCTCCAAACTTTAGCAGGGAGTCTCAGGTCCCTCTTGGACGAGACATACCTTCTTTAGAGAGGGAGGCGACTCAACCACTTTATCCTGTTTGCATGCATATTGGTTATTTGACTTTTTGGTATGCTCTTTGACTACTAGTTGACCTTAGGAGTCTATTCTAGGTTTCATCATTATGGACAGTGAAGTTTCTTTTTCTCCCTCATTCACTTCTACCCACCCCATGATGCCTTCTCATTTCATGGGGTCAGACCCTTCGACATTTTACAATGGTATGCAGAACTACAATGCTCAGTCCACACCTTGGGTCTCTAGCCATTTTTCTATTGATATGTCTTCCCCCATGCAACCCTCTCCCTGTATCGCATATATGAATCCTAGCATCGGACCCGGGGGCACCATGGCTCCGATGCCTACTTCTTCATTTGATATGAGTCATGTCCCCATGGGAGGTTGGAACCTTCCCCCCTATGGATCCAATACTAGATATTCTCTTTCAAGAGCTAGTACTTAGATGGGTTCTTATCCCACCTATTACACCCCACCCATGTATCATTCATCTGCCATGTTAGTTCCTTTGAACACTTTTTCCATGACAGGTCCTCAAGTACCCCTAGGTATTTCATATGGGGAGAATCAATTTTATGGTTCAAGCTACCCTCTTTATGGGACCCCTTCACAAAGGGGCAACATATATCCTCACTTGAATAATCCATATCCTACCTTGGTCTCTTCACATAACTTAGTGATGATGCTCGTCCAAACCTCTTCGAACCATTTTGGCATGAACCAACACTTTTCTAGGATGGAGCAAGAGGTACACCAAGATCCTTATTGGCTTGCAATTTTTCAGAATCAATCTTTCCCCAGACCATGAAATCAAATGCCAAAATCTATCGCTAGCCCAATCATTGTTAGTCATATTGGTGCTCCATCACCAACCTCTTCGAGTCATGTGGGAGATGGGTTGAATTTTTCTACAAACTATGTTGACAGATTGCCCCCAACCTCTACCAATTATGTTGGGGGCACCATTCTTTTTACCCCAAATCATAGTCGTGTCATGTCTCCCACCTCTATTCGTCATACAAGAAATAACTCTCTTTCCCCTGCTAGTTACATCGAGAAGCCAAGACATCTTAGACGTAAACCTAAATTCCTTTGCAGGAATTATGGAGGAAGTCACCTAACTCATCTGTGCTCGGTTACTACCAGGATACTAGAAGAGTGGGGCTCACCCAAGAGCCTTTCATATTCTGAGGCCTCCATGTTTTCTTCTCACACCACTTGTCATTTGATTTTATCGATGGTTCCATCAACACAATCTTCTCCCGACCCCACACCCTTTGTCGAGGGGGAAGCGTCTCTTGCCCCCATTACTATGCATCATCTTCAACCTATAATTGAAGAAGTGACCACACCAATGCAATCTCTGGTCAACCTTAGTCTGCCTGAAGATAATGTTTCACCTTTCAGTCATGTCATCAACATTTCAAATCCTCCCCCTTCTGAATGAGATACATTTATTCTTTCTCTGAACATCCTTCCTCCAAGTCCTAACGAATTTCCCTTGGATTGGAACAATCTAAGGGGTCATCCCAGAGATATTATCTAAACCATCACAGAGACTATATCCTCCATTATCCCTTTCTCCTCCTTGACTTGGAGAGCCTTGGGTTTTCCCAAGATTTTGTCAGCTATCCATGAGATACTGACTTTCCACAAAAGACCGAGATGGGAGTCTTGGCCTCCCCCTTTACATGTTGATTAATATAGAAAATAGGTCTTAATTAAGATCTTTTTCGACTCGTCTAAAAAAATGAAAAAAATTCCGATTGATTTGTCCTTTTCACACTCATTAAAATTGGATTTGAAAGGTCATGAGTCTTATTTAAGCTCTTTTCTAACTCGTTATCAAAAATAGAAAAGATTGTCGAGTGAGCTTATCTTTTTCACACTTGTAAATTGTATTTGAAAAGAAGTCTATTTGGCACACGTTTACCCCCTTTTCACACGAAGTAGACTAAAAGACATAAAAAAGGACAGTTTTTGGCGTTAAGTTGTGATTGCATCTCATGCCCCCGCTTGCAGTATTGAGCCTTTAGCTGGTTCTCGCTTTGTGTTATAAACTGTTACCTAAGTAGTTTTTGCATCTTAAACCAAGAATAGCCTTGTTTATATCCTTCACAATATTCCACCCTATACCTTGGAGGGAACATCACCCCGAGTGTCCACTTCCCGCATGCATTCCCCTACATTGAGCATAGGCACGTTCCACTACTGGAACTAGTTTTAATTACTTGCGACACTCGTTCCATCCTCTGTATCATAGCATTCATTTGTTATAAAAAAACAAAAAATATGGGTGGAAAGGGAGTACTATATTGTAATTGGTAGAAGTCGTGCCACCTTTGAACAGAGAAAAAAGTTATTTTAGTCCTTGTGTCATCATAATTTTGGGTTTAGCATGGCCTTAGGAAGATGATCTAGTTATAGAGTTTTCTCTATCGACCGATTACTCTTCCAGTCCCTATAGAGAACATGATTGATGCCTCTTGCATCTAATAGTCACATCATTGAGTCTATGATGTCGGAGTCCACCATGTCTCATGCTCTTGTTCAAAGGAAGTCTATCAACCTGCGTCGACCACTCCTCAGAAATCTTGACTTTACATGTCGGCCTTACCCTCAGTTTGTCTCAGAATCACATGATACTATGGTCTTATTATGCACCTTGGCCCTAATTTCATCATTGGTAGGTCATATTGAACCCAACAATCAACACTTCATCATTGGTCATTGACTGGGTGGTTTCCCTTGTATTCAACAGCAAGACATCTATTCAAACTTTGGGATTTGTGCAATGTCTTGGTTTCCATTAGCCGTATTGGTGGTTTCCTTGCCTTTGCCAGCAGTTTTCATCATTGGCTACTATTCAAAGGGTCTTTTTCATATACTTCTTGCACTTGGTACACGCAAAAGACGCACAGGGTCATTGGTTCATGAACATGTTCTTCATCCGATCTCCACCAAATCATGAAACTCCTACTTTGTTCCTCATGCTAACTAATGAGAGATGCCTTAATGCTCTCCTTTTAGTGGGTATGTTTCCATCGACTTCAACTCATTTATTATGGATATGGGACCTAGAGTTTCATAAGTGCCTTGAGGCTTCCAGTCATTAGTGGCAGGTTCTCTCACCATTGACAGATCAAAATACATCAATGTCTCTTGATCAATGGATTTATCAAGTCTTCGAAACCAACTCCTTTATTCATACTTGTAGAAATGTACTCGGTGCCTTGATACCTACTTTCATTGTTGGTAAGTTGTCTCACGTTTGTTAACGGTATACCTCAATGACCGGTAATCAAACGATGTCTCATCATGTTCAACCTCAACTCCTTTTTCCACATGATGTAGAATTGCAACTTGTCATATTGTGTAGAAGACTTGAATACATCACTATGTGGCTGCATCTTTCCTGAGCTGTTGCTTCTCTTTCAGTGGACCAACACTTGTTCGACTTTAGTGATCATGGGAGATCAGTAGTTCATGGTATACAGATATCTTCAGATTTATTTTGAGACTGGTTTCACTGGGCCTTATTCATGACTATGAAAGCTTTTGGCATACAACCACATTTGAATTTTCCTATTCATGGCCATGAACACTTGTTTGGTATATTTTTCACATGGATCTACATTGTATTCTTGGCAGCCATGTATGCAAAGTCAGTACATAATGTAATAAGAAATTGAGTTCGTCCAGCTGGTTATCTACCACTCCACTTCTGGGTTATTTATAATGTATTTCAACCATCATAGATACTCCTTTGATCTCACACATTAGGGGGCATCTCTTATAGCGAGATTTTCCTCACCATTCCTATCTTTCACAGAGGGAATTTTTCCATTTCCTTATGTAGACTTGTCATCCCTTTTTGATGAATCAACAACCAAAAATATAATTTTTTGCATATATATGCTCCCTATCATTTATGCAAGATGCATATACGCTGGTTGCTCCACTACAACCCACGTACAACAGGATTTGTGCCAGAAAATACAAACATGAGGTCGGGTTTCCATGTCATGACAGAAGATCTCTGATCCTTGTCCTTCCACATACTAGAAACTTTCTGACTCGGCCCTTTAGTTGCATTCTGAAGGCTATGAAAGCACAATTTTGAGTTATGGAAAAGAAGGAGAAAGCATTCAACTTTGAGAGAAAAGTTGCTCTGGAGGAATTACTTCATATTGAGTCTGCATCCATTTGTCCCTCAAGTCTGAACATAGTGTTCAACCCCCAAGCTCTTTCCCTATTGTTGAGAGAATGTCATTGACTCTCTCTTGTGATCTTGCCTTTGGTGGAGGATTGAAGTGGTGGAGGCCCAGTTGGAAGGAACCTGGTTTCTTAGTTTTGAACTGTGCCGGCATAAAAGTCTATAATGTTGTCACTTCTACTGATCAATTATTAATAGAAATACTCATTTCCCATTCTATTGGTATATTGCAAATGTATGATTACTATCCATGGTCATGTTTGTAATGCTTATTGATGGATCATGCTATCTAATGTGATAACCCATTTATATCATCACTATATACTTTCTCTGCTCATTTGTTAAGAACTTATTGCAGGTATAAAGCTTTGGGTCAAAGTGCTCAACGTTGGAACACCATCAAACGTTGGATCAAGGTAGGCATGTTTCTTATCTTTCACATTAGTTCATATATCATATGTTGGAATTGAGTTGATTTCTGCAGTCATACCTATCTGTTGTGGTTTATCCTTGGCCATAAAGAGTTTTTCCCTCATAACGCCTACCAGCAGGACAATTAATTTTGAGTGGGTTTTCCACCCAAGCAACTCTAAATGTACTTCCTTTAGGATCTTATGACATGTTGCTTGGCATGGACTGGTTGACTTCCCATAAATCCAAATTGGACTATTACCATAAAGTGTTAGAATGTGAAAGTGAGGAAGGGGAGAAAATAACCCTACGAGGATTCAAAAGCTAGTCTCGGTGAGAAAAATATCATCCCTTTGTGTGAAGAAGTATTTGTTGATGTTTGGGCAACATTGGAAATACATTCTACTAGATTAATAATTAATAATATGATTATAAATTATTAAATAATATTATTAATTATAATGTTATTAATGTAATAATATATTTATAATATAAAGCATAAATATATTTATTATCCAAGGGAAACATTCTTTCATGGATGGTCACCATATGTTCTATATATATGGAACACTCATCATTGTAATAATTTGTTTTACATACAATCTATCTCATATCATCTCTTACAAAAATAAAAAATGGTATCAGAGTGGGATGGGATTGACTCCCTCGCAAGGGGGCCTAGAGAAATGGAAGGGAAATGGGACCTACGAGAGTAGGAGTAAAGAATGATTACTACTATTTGTTTGCAGTAAATTGTTTATATTGTTTTTCCCATCGAATCCATAGGGAGAAGACGTCCATGATTGGTGTTGTCGTAGTCTCAAGAGATGTTGAAACAGACTGGTATATCCGAGGTCATGAGAGGGGAGGGAATGTTATCACCATTTAAGAAGGAGTACTTTCTAAATATCAGTTCAACTATCCTTTTGGTAAAATCAACAATGGCTACAATGACCCTAAGTTTCATCTTGACTATGACATAAATCATGATCAGGATGGCTATCCACTAGTTAATATCATTCAAAATGAATTTCACATATTGGATCCCTCTTTCTTGGCCAATAGCGGAAATCAGACCATGAAAATTGTTATTGATGCTTAATTTGGGAGTAAATGCAATCTTTCAAGTATCTATTCCAAATCATGGCGAACCACCTCTAATTTTCATATCACTTATACATACACCAATCTATCACTTTGAGGGTATTGTGATACAAGTATGGTGGAAAGGACTACAAAAATATGGCTTAAGGTGTTTTTTGTGGCGATGATTGGTATTACAATTTTATACCAGAGGTGACAGTCTTTTGTCAAACAATGTACAACAACTACCGATTAATAAAACTGAATTGCAGTACATTGATAATGCACAATAATGTCAGTCTTAGCTTGATGATATTGATTATGATATTCTTTAGAAGATTTGTCTTTTGATAGCATGGTATGTCGACCAGAACATAAGTCAATGTTGTGATGCTTGTTTAAAGATTAAGGGGAGATGTGGTTATAACATTTTGGAACCCACATTTTTTTTTTTTTTTCGATGGCTCCGAGCAACTTGACAAATGCCTCAACGCTAGTAGTGAAATGACGATGACCATTGTAATACGATGATCCACTGAGGGTTTGTGTTGGCAACAATAGCAGTTTTGTTATTAGTATTTTATGCAAAGAGGAGAACACCTCATGGTAGCTCCACTTAAAAGGTGGAGAATTTCCTAAAGGAATATGCTTATGAAATTTGAACCTAATATTCTTACTCTAAGCTCAAGAAGATCACAAATGAATTTGCATAAAAAATGGAAGAAGGAGGTTATGGTGCGGTCTATAAAATAAATCTTCAAAATTTTTTTCTAGTGGTTGCTAAGCTTCTTGATAGGAATAGGCACAATGAGATCCAATTGATGATTGAAGTGGCTACCATAGGACAGGTCCATCACTTCAATTCGGTTCATCTAGTGGGGTATTGTTTTGAAATCCCTACAAGCATGCTGGTATATGTAAGTTTTAAACATGTGAAGTAAAGAAATGCATATAGATTCTTAAGAAAAACAGAAAATAATCAATGGCTCATACACATAGCACACATTGATTTACACTGGAAACCCTTAACCAAGAGAAAACCATTATTCCTTGGTGTCATACCTTTCAACTCTTTTTTGTATTAATTTCACCATTCACCATACAATATATAATTTTTTTTATGTATTTTGTAGCTACCAAAACCCTAATCCCTTAATCCGAGATTAATTTAGAAAACCACTAAAAATAGTAAAATCTGCTAAAAATAGCAAATACCGCCCAAAATTGCCAGACATAGTTGTCGAATTTGATGTGCCAACACACACACATGCAAAGAATATAACACATACCCAACATTATCCCACTTTTTGTTTTATTTTCATACAAGGGTCAGAGGATTATATAGTCAACAATCTAGTGTAGCAATGCCCAATGTTACTCTACACCAGGAGAAATTTTCTGTGCTCATAGACTTTGTCAATAAATCTATAACATTATTCAAAGTGTCAACCTTTTCTAGAAACACCTTCTTTTCTTCAACCATGTCTCTCAAAAATTGATATTGAACATCAATATGCTTTGTCTTCAAATGATAATCTAGGTTCTTTGCCAGGAAGATTGCACTCTGACTGTCACAATCTAATCTCACTGCTTGTTGTACCAATCCAATACCTGAACACAATCTCTATAACCATACTTCTTCCTTTCTTGCATGAGTGGCTTCCATGTATTCAACTTATGTAGTTGATATTTCCACTACAACATTTATTTAGCTCATCCAACTGATTTCTCCTCCAAAAAGGTTAAACAGAAACCCACTTGTAGATCTTCTGCGATCCATATCTCCAGCACAGTATGCATAAAAAAAGCCATGCATGTCCACCACTCTATCCAATCCTGGTCTTCCTTGGTAGAACAATCCATAACTGGTAGTGCCATGAAGGTACCTAAAGACCCTCTTTACTTTTTTCTAATGCTCCTTCCCTAGTTTTGACATATACCTTCTCAAAAATCCCACTACATGTGCAATGTACAATATAGTACAAACCATTACATACATCAAACTTCCAAATGAAATGGAATATGAAACATGGGACATGTCCTCATCTACTTTGTGTGTCTTGGGACACCCATATGAAGATAACTTTACACCTATAGGAATAGGAACCTTGACCATTTTACTTCCATGCATATTAAACAGTTGCAATATCGTCTCAACATATTTTCTCTGATTCAACCAGATTTTCTTGTTTGCACGATCTCTTTTAATATCCATTCCTAGACTGAAGTTAGCAACACCAAGATCCTTCATGTCAAATTTGGAGGATAGATGTGATTTCACCTCCTTGATAACATCCATGTTATTTCCTACCAACAACATGTCATCAACATACAACACTACATAAATGAAGTGATTACCAACCTTCTTGGAATATACACAGTGATCATCTCTACTTCTCACAAATCCTAGTCCAAGGATGTATGTGTTAAAGTTTTGGTACCATAGACCATATAGTGACTTCTTTAGCTTACATAACAACTCTTTATTTCCCTTCACTACAAATCCTTATGGATGCTTCATGTAGATTTCTTCTTCCATATCCCCATGTAGGAATGTTGTCTTCACATCCATCTGTTCCACTTCAAGATCAAAAGAAACAAAAATAGATAAAATAAATCTAATAGATGTTAACTTGGAAATAGGAGAAAAAATCTCACCAAAGTCAATTCCCTCTACCTGGGAATAACCTTTTTCTACTAATCAAGCTTTGTATTTATCCACTTTTCCTTCTGCATTAAACTTCTTCTTAAACAACCATTTTCTACCAATAGATTTTATTCCAGCTGGAAAATCAACTATATGTCATGCCTCATTCTTATCCAAGGCATCCATTTCTTCAACTATGGCCTTCTTCCATAGTTTACTATCCTCTGAATTCACTGCTTCCCTGACAGTTTTGGGATCATCAGCAGTAATAGATAAAGAAAAATTCGAATGAAAATTAGGTGGACTATACCTTTCTGATTTCCTTCTTTACCTCATTGATCTCCTCAATACTGGGGTATGTGATTCTTCTTCCTCTGCTTCATCTTCTTCAGATGATTCATATTTTGCATCATCCAACTCAAGCTCTATTTTCTTAGGTTCATCCTACCTTGGTAGGAATTCATGTTTTGTCACATCTTTTAACTCTTTAAAAACAACATCCTGACTATAAACAATCTTCTTAAATTTTTGGTTCCAAAGATTATAACCTTTCACACCATCTTTATAACCCATAAAGATACACTTTTCAACTTTATTATCCATATTACTCCTATTTTCCTTTGGAACATTTACATATTCATCACAACCAAACATTCTGAGATGTTCAAGAGAGGGTATGTTACCAGTCGATACCTCATGTGGAGTTTTATCATCCAACGTTGATGAGGATGATTGATTGACCAGGTAACATGTTGTACCCACTGCCTCTACCCAAAATTCCTGTCCTAAATCGACCTCACTAAGAATGCTCCTTTCTTTTTTCATCAGTGTCATATTCATCCTTTTTGCAAATCCATTCTGTTGAGGTGTGTATGGAGTAGTATTTTTCCTTGCTATACCACACTTCTTACAAAAATATTCGAATTCATTTCTACATAATTCTCCACCATTATCCGTCCTCATTACCTTTATTTTCTTCTCTGTCTGATTTTCTACCAGATCCTTAAACTATTTAAATTTATCAAATACCTCATATTTCTTTCTAAGAAAATAAATCCATGTGTTCCTTGATAAATCATCTATGAATGAAACATAATACATAGATTTACCTAGTGATGGAACATGCACAGGTCCAAACACATCACTATGTATCAACTCTAAGATCCCCTTTGCTCTTGTAGCACCATATGGAAATCTTACTCAATTTTTTTTTCCATATATACAATATTCACATAAATCAAAATCCAGAGTGCAATTACACATACCTTCAACCATACCTTTATCGTGTAGTGTTCGAAGGCCCTTTTCTCCAATATTTCCCAGTCTTTGATTCCACAACACGGTCTTCTTTCTAGGGACAATATTGGTCTTGTCTTCTTTATTTCTCTGTTCAGGGACAACAAAACTATTACACCCATTAGTATAAGTTCTTCCCAACAATTTTTACAAAGTTCCACAATGAACGACCCTCACTAACACCATTTCTCTTTGTACCATCTTGCAAGTGCCCTTTCCCAATACAATATCCACTCCTGCATCATCCAACTTCCTTAGAGATATTAGGCTCCTGGCTAGTTTTGGAATTTTCAAAACCCCAAGGAGATTTCTAACCCTTCCATATTTTATAAGAAACTTAACCCTTCCACGTCCCATGATTTTGGTTGTCGAGGCATCTCCTAGGAATACATCTCTGCCATCATATTTTTCATATTCACATAACCACTCCCTATGAGGATTCATATGGTATGACGCACCTGATTTGATCAACCATACATCAGGGTCTACATGTGTACCTGTAGATGGTAGGTAAACATCACCTCCTTCTTGAGTGGAGTTTTTCGCCTCAGTGGAAGAGGTGCTATCAGATCTCTTTCATTTATCAACCTTCTTAGACTTGCAATCTTTCTTACAATGCCCTGTTTTACCACACTTCCAGCATTTACTTAGATATTTTTCTAGAGACTTAGATCTACCTGTAGATTTAGATATCCCCCCCAAAGACTTACCAGGATTCCTATATTGGGTATGACCTCTTACAAATAAATCATCTGTGCTATGACCATCCATGATTTTCTGCCTCATCTCTTCAGATAACAAGGATGAAACTACATCCTCATACTTCAATGTAGATTGACTAGTACTACCAATTGCTAGAACCAGATTATCCAAAGAGTCTGGAAAAGAACATAACAAAGAAATACACTTACATTCTTTTGCAATAGTAATATTAATATAGACAAGTTGACTTACCAGAGTATTAAATTCATTTAGATGTTCTTTCACAGAATCTCCATCTTCCATCCTAAGATGATACAACTTCTTTTGAAGAAACAACTTGTGTACTAGGGATTTTGATTGATACAAATTCCCTAACTTATCCCATAGTTCCTTGGTTGTATATTCTCTCGAGACATTCAACAACAATGAATATTCCAGGCAGAGTAGAAAAGTACTCCTTTCTCTTCTGTCCAACTTCTCCCAATCTTCCTTCGACATACCAGTAGGTGGTGTACTAGTAGTTTGTGTACTAGTCGGTTGTGTACCAGTCATCTATGTGCCAGTAGGTTGTGTACCAGTAGGCTGTGTACCGGGATCCATAGAGATCCATTGTTCTTTGTCTATAAGAAGGTCCTCCATCTTGATCTTCCATAGCTCAAAGTTTTTACCATTGAAATTCTCTATCTCGATTCTAGAAGAGCTTGCCATTCCTCTTTTTACACTCAAATAACCATTGCAAAATCTCCCACTAAAGCCATGTTTATCAAAGAACCAATATAAACTTGATCTATCAAGACCAAGCCAAACCCTCAGCAATAAAGGCGTCCCTTTGAAGCCAAAACCGAGATCTGATACCACATGTAATTTTTAAACCTATGAAGTAAAGAAATGCATATAGATTATTAAGAAAAAAATAATAATCAATGGCTCATACACATAGTACACAAAGATTTACGCTGGAAACACTTAACGTAGAGAAAACCAGTCTTCCTTGGTGTCACACCTTTCAAATCTTTATTTTATCAATTTTATCATTCACCATACAATATATACAATGTTTTAGATATTTCGTAGCTACCAAAACCTGAATCCCTTAATCCGAGGTTAATTTAAAAAACTGCTAAAAATAGAAAAAACCGCCCAAAAAATATTTTAGGGTGTTACCCTGAACACTGCATGTAACTGGGAGGTGACATACCTGGCCCCCCTGGGACCCCCCTAGGAAGAACCTGGTGCACATGAAACACAGGGAAAAGGAAGTTGGGATAATCAGACGTAGTTGTCAAATATGACACGCCCACACACACACATGCAAAGAATATAACACATACCCAACAGTATATGAGTACATGGTTAATGGTGTTGAAGAAGGCATATGTGAATATGACACTAGATTATGAAGCCTTGGATGTAGATTTTAACCCTCAGTGGGTCTTCTTAATGAGAAGAGGGAGGTGATCTCTTGCCTAGGATTCAGTCATAATGGCTACAGTTGAGCGACTATGGGGACAATGATGTTGATCTATCATTGTATGTATGGGGAAAACAATTTCGACTATGGTTGGTGTATCAATCTATCATTGTGTGTATGATTATTAGTGAACTTCCAACAAATAAAATGAAACCATATGTTAGGCTAAGAAGAGTTTTCATTGTTGTGGTCATTTATTACCAATTTGAAACTAGGCAATGTCATGTGGAAATGCAATGTTTAACTTGTGTACATTGGCTTCTACGTGTAGGACATGATTATTTACTTCCAAATGCATGAACTATCGTGTCAGAAGGAAGTGTACATAAATGTATGGAGCGAGTGATATTGTTTCTCTTTTGCAAATCTTTCCTACATTAAGAGGATTTTGCAGTTGGTGCAAATATACTGCTAGTTGCACGTATTTGGACTATTGGAGCAATGAATGCAGAGCCTCGCATTATTCAGTGTAAGAGGGAGAAACCAATGAGGTAGACTAGACAACTAGGTTTTTCATTGATATTGGTGCGATGAACTATTACTTGGGACTGGAGTTATGGAAAAATCCAAGTTAAATCTTCCTAGGTCAAGGGAAGTATGCAGTGGAAATCCTAAAGAGGTTTGGGATGTTGGATCACAAGGAAATGGCTACACCTATGGTATCAAATATGAATTTTCTTCAGGATATGACTTCATAGATTGTGGATGTTACTTTATATAGGCATATGGTGGGTTTGTTGATGTACTTAATGAACACGAGTCTAGATATATGTTTTGTTTTGAACACCCTGAGTCAATATATGGAGCATCCCAAGCAGGTTCACTTGGTCACAACAAAACATGTGATGAGGTAACTTAAGGGTAAATTGGATTATGGTCTCAAGTATGTGACATACCATGATTTTGGGCTATATGGATATTTTGATTTGTTAGAACATATCTTTGTAAAGGAGTGTTTTCCCTTAGGAATTGACCCCTTGGTGAAAAAATGAAGGAAAGCGGGCTAAAAACCCACAAATGTTTTATATCCAAGGTTGGGAGGAGTGATTTAACCTCTTGTCACATTGTGTTAAGGCACGTGCAGATCTAGGCAGTTGATCATGGAACGCTCAGTCTACGGTCCGTATTCCATATCAAACCCCTTCGACCTTCTGCCTTTAATAAGGGGGCGGACGGGGGGGGCACGTCTCAACAGGTGGTTTTCTAGAGCAACCCCCCCCACTATCATGTCACCTCCTCGTCAACTCAGAACCCCTCCCATGCATTACCACTTACCAACTACCCACCCCTCCGATATAACCTCCTTATTGCTTCCCGATACTTCCTTCACTCCCGCCGCCACCTATCCTCCACTAACATCCCTCGCATGTCTATCCCCTACCCACTGTCACATCTACCCTCTCACCTCCTGACATGTGTCTTCCACTTCCCCTCCATGTCACCTACATCATGTTGTCATGTCCCCCATGACCACTCACACCCCTCTGCCTCCATGTCTTCTCCTTGTGTCACATCACCCTCACACCTTTTACACCACATCTCCTGCATGCTAACGCCCACATGTTCCTAGTCATTACTCTTCTTCCATATCCTTCCACTTGTCCATATATTTCTCATTGTGCAATGCGAGGTTGCACTAATCACCTCACATCTCACCATCACCTTCCTCCACATCCGTCTACTAGTTTCCCCAGCAAGCATCCAACAAATATCCATATGGCATAGTTTAAGAGTGTAGCCAACACATTTTACAGACGCAGGAGTTGACTCAGGCCCCTGCTTGATCCTACTACATACAGTTACTGAAGTGGTGGAAGGTGGTTGAAACAACAGCTCCCCCTATAAATGGAAGGATCAAAAGTTATGGTTAAGGAGATAGGATTGTAAGCGAGTCAGGTCCCTACTAAAGAACATTGCGTCTAACAGAAGATCGTGTCTGATAGGAGACTACATGCATAGTCTATAGAGAAGACTATGAATGTAAATCCTTGAATGCATAACTTGAACATGCCTGGACTATTAGTGGAAATTTTTTCTGAGTATATGAAGGCATTTTTGATACTTTGTTATGGTCGATGGTTTAGATAGACTCTTGTATTGTAAATTTTTGATGAACCTATGGTGCTCTAATTATGTAACTTGATTCAAGACTTATTGTTTAATGAATGTTATCTTCTTTTCATCTCTCTATAAAATTGTACTAAAACCCTCAAGCATGGAAGATCAAGTCGAGGGTTGTTATGTTGTTGTGATGTATGTTTGTTTATAGCAGTATCGTAACCAGTTTTAGTTGGCTCTTGTTACCTTTTTCCCTCTTACACTGAATAGCTTGGGCATGGAGGATCCAGTCGGGTTGTTGTAGCATCATTGTGATGAAGGTTTGATGATAGTTTTGTTCTAACTGTGTCATTTAGACATATTTTAGTGTATGTAGCCTGGGCTCGAGAGAAATATTAGGTCTGAGATTTTATTCTCCCAGTTGCTTGAAATCATAATGCCCATAGTAGTATTGTTTACCTTTCCCACTGATTCTTCCTCCTACTCACCCTTCTTAAAACTTACTGAATGAATTTGATCAAGACCTCGACTAATTGTGCATTACTGGTCCAATTTTCTGAGTTAAAATGATATTATCTTAGGTCTGTGCCCATTCAACCACTCTAAATTCTTTCATTGTGACATATAACCTGATGGGTACTGGGCTTACCTTCAATTCAATCTGAAGGTAACTTCTAGTGCTAACATTTATGGCACCACTGCCGGGGAATGAATTGAAGACTTTTCCCTAAGATTGAATGACAAAGTTGATTGTTTCTGAAGGTTCATTAGAACTCAGTACATCAAATATTGCAACTTGCACCTGGTGACTCCACTGTTTCAGTTGTGGCTTCTAGAAGCAAACACACGAAGTCAATTCTACAGTTGCCTCTAGCTACACTTGAAGCTGACCCAGAGAGGATTATCAAGAAAGGAAAATATTTCTCAGGAAGGCTTTATTTGTTTTCCTAGATTGAAAATTTCCCTGGGAGAATGATAACGATCAGATCTGGCCTTTGATGGTGAACAAAGACTAGAAACTTTCAGACTACACATCTTGCACCTGGCAACTCCATGATTAAAGGACCCAATGGCGAATCCACTATTTTGAAATGGAGAATATATTATCTTGGAGGTTTTCTCCTTTTAATTTCTCTTTTGTTCTTGGTTTTCCAAATGTTGTACCTATTGTAGATGAGTCGGCTGATTTTTTGCCCATTTTTAGAGAACAAAGAGATGACAACCCTGTCGAGCATCTCCTTGGGTTTCATTAACTCATAAATCAGTGGGAAATACATCATTTTTATGTATTATTGAATATGTTCATGTTATCATTAGCAAGAGATGCTCGTGAGTGGTATCGCTCCTTGCCCCCTGCTAGCATCTCCTCCCTGGGGAAGTTTCAAGTGACTTTCAATAGGCATTGTCAAAGGTATTATTCCTTTGAGTTAATCTATCATAAATTTTGTGAGGAATATAAAGACCATGTTCCATGGATGGATGTTTCTAATGAAGGATATACCTTGGGTGATTTGGTGAATATGGTAGAAGCACTTTCTGCAGAAGTAGAAAAATTGTAGGCGGATCGCATTTGCTGCTCTTGTGAAGGAGATGCAGAGGATATTCTGGTATTTGAAATAGATTGTTGGCCCTTGACCAATTTTTGAAGAGTACTTGGTCATACTTGACCACTTTTGGGACTAGGATAGCTTGCCAAGGAAGGAGCGCAACATGATGCAGAAAATAAGGAAGCAAGACCTATTTTGGGGTCCATTTTAGGGTGTTGGGTTGATGTAACGGAAAAGGGATGTCATCCCATGGGTTTACCCACGTTTAGGCCCATTTTGTAATCTATAAATAGGCAATGTAGATAATAAGATAAAGAGGAGATAGTAATGTAGTACATCTATGTGATGTATGAATGAAAGCTTAGTGCTAGTAATTGGATCTGTGTGACCGGATGTATCTTAGAGTGCTCTATACATGAGATCAGAGAGATAAGCGCAGGTTATTATAGTCTGAAGAGAAAGGAAGAAGGATCTAGCAAGCTGGGAAGATATTCTGTCCTATGCAAAGTAAGGGCCATTAGAGATCTGTGTTGTAACTTCTTGACCATGATAATATAAATAAGACTTTGTGGATGTAGCCACGGGGTGGGGGTGAACCATGGTAACTGTGTGTATAGTGCTTTGTGCTTCACTCTTATGTATTTATCTCTTTCTTGGCTAAGTGCTTGATGTGATTAAGTAGATATAGTTATGCTATGTGTTGATGAATGAATGAACATTAGATCTGATATATGAGATGCTTAGTGCATAATCTGTTGAATCTAACCTATATTTTCGTGGATAAGTACTGAATCATTCTTAGTATAAGTATTCACTGCGATTCTCTGTGCCTTCTGCAAAGTGTATTAATAAATGTATGCTCAGAAATAATTGTTTCTAAGTGCATTGTAAGAAAGATAATCACAGATCTGTGTCCCCGCTAAGGTTGCAAACACCGAAGTCTTGCAACCACCCCTACCTCTACCTCGGGTGAGACTTCATCTGCTTCGCAGGTTTTTCCGAAAGGGCCAGTAGTTAGGGCTTTGTTGGTGTGCTCTTGAGCATTGAAACCTGGGTCTCCCCTTGTGCCAACAAATGGTTATGTTTCTAGGACCTGGAACTGTGATTGTTGGGAACTAAAGAAGAAGAAGCTTTGCGTGAAATAAGCTATGTGCGTAGATCTGTTGCTCTAGTGCACAGTGTTATGTTTGACCTATGAAGCTTTGTGCCAATAAAAGATGTCAGATTTGAAGAAAGAGAGGTCATATCTGAAGAGAAGAAGTCATATATGTGAAGAAAAAGGTAATATATGTAAGCTCTATGCCTTGATAAAGGTAAGAATAGTTAAAAGTCTTAGATCTGGAAGATTTATGCTTTGCAGAAGTAAGTTAAGTGAAATTTTTTGTTTCTAAAGCATTGATCTAGGTATGTTTGATAGATTCTATCCTAGCTTCAAAACTAGGGCATTAATAGATGAAAGAAAGATTGATATGAATAGATATGATAAGTATAGTGATAGATATGTTATACCTATGCATCGAAAGAATGCTTGGACTAACAAGTGGATGCAGGATCCTAGAAAAACAATTTGCAGGCTAGCCACCATGATCCTAGTGAGCAGTACAAAAGGAGTTGGGGAACATCTAAAAAGATGAGAATATTAAGCCTTTGCTATAGTTGTAGATAGCCGAGACATCTTGCTAAAGAATGCCTTGGGAGAAGACCTAGTTGCCTCTGTTGTAAGGATATGGACCATGAAGTACTGGATTTCCCTAGAATGCTTACTAGGATTGAGAAGTTGAATATGGAACAAGCAAACCCTATGGGAGATCAAGAGATGAAGATTATAGTAGAAACCCAGAAAGAATCAGAAAAGATATTGCTATAGACGAAATATACCTTGAATGACCACCGACATGTTAGGCTATCAGAGATCTTCAAAGAAAGGAGCAAATCGAAGCAAGAATAGGGGACTTTGACATTGACTGTACTCTTGATGAATAAGTGCAAGTGAACATTATTCCAGAAAGAACTTGGGAAGCTATGGGAAAGCCTGCCATGATCCCTTCCCTTGGAGGAATAATTTTCTTCAAAGGAAAGCTAGTAAACCCATGTGGAAGGCTCACCCGGATACCTATGAATGTCAATGGAACTTCGACAGAGGAAGACTTTGAGATCTTTAAATTTTTTGAAGACAATTCCCCATTTACCATTCTCATAGGAAAACCCTGGATTGATAGAGAACAGGCCAGACGAAGAGAACAAGATAAAGTTTTGGAACATAAGAAGAAAGAGTTAAAAGAATTTATGACCAGAAGGATCACACACTTGATTGAAGAACAGAAGAACATATGACACATATTTAATATTAGTACCTTTGATGTCAAAGGTAATAGAACACTTGAGGATCTGTAGAAGATCGAGTTACCTATTTTTGATATAGAAGAAGTATTATCAAGGAACCCTAAGAAAGATTTTCCACATCGCGAAGTAACTAAGACCACAAAAGATAAACATCAGAATGGTAAAAGAATTACTCAGATGAAATTCACTGGGAAGAAGGCTAGGAAGTTAAGAAAGAAAAGGAATAATACTATAAGGTTACAAGAGGTTCTAGAGGACACTTCACAACAAGAAGAATTGTAGAATTGGAGCTTTGCCGAGATATCAGAACAACAACATAGAATACTTTGTCATGATGAAGCAATATAGCCATTGGAACTGATATAACCATTCGACCACTACTCTGAATGGATCAAAAAGAAGTTATGGGTTACTACTAGACCGTTGGATAGCACCAAAATGGATAGAACAAAGTTAATGAAGGCCCCATGTCCATTGCAAGTAGACCGTTGCTGAGATTGCCTACTTAACCTGTCGTGCCACGCACCGAGAATACATTTTGCTAACTAAGAATCCGACCATGAACCCTGATATTTACTTACCCTGAGATCATTTCCTTACTATTCCCTGTCATCTCTGAATTCCTTTTGCACCCGAGCTAGATGACCCAAGTTTGTATGTCGAATGAGCTTAGCACTGTTGAAAAAATTGTTGAATAAGTTCTAATTGATTTAATGGCTAAGAGAGTCATGTTAGAATGTAGAATGTCTACAAATGTACATGCATCATCCTCGGGTGTACTTCTAGCTTCCCCCTCCACTACTCAAGCAGGACCATCTCGATCACCTTCGGAAAGACAATCTAAGCTAGGAAACAACTTCACAACTGTGAAGATGATCCCAAGAATCTTGCCTAAATATATCCCACCACTAAGTGGACTAGTGAATCGAGATTCTATAACCAAAGACTTCGACTATGTTGTAGTCACTGCTTACCTCCCACAAGCGGTGCCCACAATTCATGCTGACCAGGAGAAGCTCACCACGCTAAAATTCAGTGATTTTAACCTTGGAGATCGCAAGGTATACAATATGCTATCCCCACACAAGTATTTGACTATTACAAAAGGAAAGAACCCCAAGATTGTACCACAGCAATGGATCTATAAACTTGCACAATCAACCCTCCTCAACGTAATGAAGATTCCACATTTTGAGAGGCATGAGGAAGTAAATTCCTATGTTCAACTATTGTTTTCCTGCTACCATGGAGGATACCTATGGTTGGACCAACACATCACCGTGGATCTGATTTTTATCAATCGTATCACTGGGCTAAGCATGCAAGGCCCTGACCCACAAGAATTTTACCATGGAAAGACCATAGATCAGGCTCTCGCTCAATGAATGAAATACACATATGGTGATTTGGAGAAAGGCACATGAGGTTACAAGGTATCCTCCATTGAGAATGCAACAATATGCTTTGGTTTCCAGCTGATCGCAGGCAAGTTAGTCCGAAAATATAAACCTAGACAGGTGACTAGATTTGTAGTTGACCTCACAGGGAAGTGCATAGAGGGACTACAAATGAACTGGGTGAAATACCTTATAAATCATCTAGAGCTTGACTGTAGACAAGCACAGGACCAAGGGTATGAGTTCCACTTTAGCTGGTTGCTCATACTCATCACCTTCATCACGTGGGAACTGCCCAAGGGAGCCATGTTTTCGAAGACTGAACCCTTCGAACCCCTGGCCACGAAGTTTTGTATGTAGTGGTACTCCAGCAACATGAACAAACAATGGCATTCCAGTGTCATCTTCCATGCATACTACACTTATTTGAGTAATTCCTTTCAGTCTACACCACACATTACACACAACACTCTACATAGGTTTTGACCTTTGATGAAATTCATCGCAGATCGTCACTTCACCTACATCACAGCGCACGCAGATGAGCACACACAAAAACTCCAGTCATATTACAAGCTAACAGAAGATGACCTCGAGGAGATTACAAAGGAATGACTGACAGACCTCCTTGTTACATCAAACCCCATAGAGATGTCTGACGTAGATATCCTTGAAGCTATGTAAGATAGATTAGGACCGTGCAAGACTAAGAAGGATGTGGAAGTTCAAGATATCCACAGCACATCCATGAAGAATGATTCACTCTCACCTGTGAAGGGAGGTGATGATGAAGAACTAGGGGGCATAGAAGTTGAACAGAGAAAAGGCGAGGTTACTTGGGCTAGGGATGAGGTAGATCCCTCCATGAAAAGGAATATTACCCCATCGAGGCCCTCATCCAAAAAGAAAACTAAGGCAAATTGGACCACACTTACCCCGGATGATTTTGACTTCTTAATTGCCATGTTGAATGATGTTTCATTAGAGCTAGTGGAAAAGAAAGAAGCAAATAAGGAGGAACTATTCCACCGTATCACAGGAGAATTCAAAGAAGAACAATAGGCACTTCAGTCCAACCAAGCAGTTTCTACGGTGCTGTTAACAATGGAAATATCAGGAACAGGCGATGATCCCACACAGTTACACCAGATCATCGAGAAATTCGAAGCTCGCCTTTGACGAGCTCAAGAAGACATAACGAAAGACACCCGGGCTTTGGCACAAGCACAGAGTGCACATGAAGAGAAATGAAGAAAGGAAGAACAGGAGAAACTTGAATTACGAGCCAAATGGGAGGAGGAAAAATCCCAGTTACAGCAGAGCAAGGACTAGTTTCTAGCAGAGCAACTTGAAACACAAGAAAGAGTTCACAAGGCACTGTGCTCTATGACGATCATAGAAGTTAAGATGGAAGATTGTCTTCCACAACAGGTGACCCAACTGGAAGTAGTAATCTAGCAACTTCAACAGTGCATCATGGATATGGAACTCTGCACCGTTCCTGAGACACCCCAAGAGATAAGAGATCTAAGAGAGGCCACTTCTCGAAGCCCAATCGACCAATTAAAAATTTTGGCTTCAAAATGTAGGAAACTAAGAACCAGAAGCATCTAGACCTATGAAACCCTCACAGACAATGCAATATTGCAAAAATTAGAGGCACAACTCCACGAAGCAAAGCAACATGCATATTTTCTACAAGCACAACTAAATTCCATGACCCTAGTCAAAATAATGAAGAGGTTCGCAGAGCAACGCACATCCCAACAATGAGTACACATGTTGCAAAGTAAAGTATTAGACGTCTCTCAACTACTGCAACCACTCCAAGAGAAGGCATGGAAACTGTTCTCTGAACTTGAAAGTCAGGGAGATAAACTCGAACGGGGTGTCATCACTGCATAACATCACATGGAAGGACCGCTCAATGACATAGTAATCTAGGAATTTACTGAACAAGAGGTTGTTGTACTAAAGCAGGTCGAATCCGCTTGAGCCAAGCTTGAGGTGTTCGAATCAGAATTGGTCAGACCTGAGTGACTCAAGATGATTCATAGGTGAGTGTTGGGGGCCTATTGGCCCTTGACCAAGTTTTGAAGAGTACTTGGTCATACTTTACCACTTTTGGGACTGTGATAGCTTGCCAAGGAAGAGCACAATTCAAAGTAGAAAATAAGAAAGAAAGACCTATTTTGGGGTCCATTTTAGAGTTTTGGGTTGATGTAATGGGAAAGGGATGTTGGCCCCTGGGTTTACCCACGTTTAGGCCCATTTTGTAATCTATAAATAGGCAATGTAGATAATAAGATAAAGAGGAGATAATAATGCAGTACATCTATGTGATGTATGAATCAAATATTAGTGCTAGTAAATGAATCTATGTGACTCGATGTATCTTAGAGTGCTCAGTGCATGAGATCGGAGAGATAAGTGCAGGTTGTTATAGTCTGAAGAGAAAGGAAGAAGGATCTAGCGAGCTACACAGATCTTTTTTCCTGTGCAAAGTAAGGGTCATTAGAGCTCTATGTTGTAACTGCTTGACAGTGATAATATAAAGAAGACTTTGTGGATGTAGCCCCATGGTGGTGGTGAACCATGGTAACTGTGTGTATAGTGATTTGTGCTTCAATCTTATGTATTTATCTATTTCTTGGCTAAGTGCTTGATGTGATTAAGTAGATATAGTTATGCTCTGTGTTAATGAATGAATGAACATTAGATCTGATATATGAGATTCTTAGTGCATGATCTGTTGAATCTAACCTATATTTACGTGGATAAGTATTGAATCATTATTAGTATAATTAGTCACTGCGATTCTATGTGCCTTATATGAAGTATATTAATGAATGTACGCTAAGAAATAACTTTTGCTAAGTTCATTGTAAGAAAGATAATCACAGATCTGTGTCCCAGCTAAGGTTGCAGACACCTGAGTCTTGCAACCTACTTTTGACCCATATGATGATGATGAGATATTGATTCTTGGGTTGGATCTTGATAGGGAACTTGTGTTCAGTGATGAATATGTTGAGGTGTTTTCTAAAGAGAAAGAAATTAGCCTCTAGCCTTCTAATGAAAGTAAAATATTTTACCAAGAAAAGCCTGATAAAGATAAAGAGCCATCTATTGATATACAGGAGGTTATCGGAGCATACCAAGGAGACTTGGACCAACAATCTACATTGGCCTTTCACTCACCTATGCTTGCCACATACATTCAGCTAGAGGTGAGCCATTGTAAGACAGAGCATGTTTTTTGTTACAAACCCCATAGGTTTTATCAACTATTTTATGACCCTGTAGGGGACTACATGGAGTGGCATTTTTTCCAAGTATTGAAACCTCCAAACTTTATCTTTCCTTCAGCACTAGGAGGAGAGATGAAATATGTAACTAATTTTCTGTCACTGATTCATTATATTTTATTAATCCATGAAAGAGTAAATAAATTTTCAATTAGGGGGTTGCTTGATTGGATTTGGTGGAAGTTTGTCATCACCTAGCCCATTGTAAAAATCAGTTAGCCTAAGGTTGTACATAAATAAGATCCTTCTTGAGCATGTGTGTTTTCTTCCTGTTTGTAAGTAGAGTAGTACAAGTTGTCAGTGTGTTATCTTCGGCATGATATATCAGAGCATGACTCCACAACCCAACACTAAGGCACTGAAGCTGCAAATTTCTTAAAGCCTCGCACGGAGGCCTCTATCCCCCATGGAGCCTATTGTTAGAACATATGTTTGTAAAGGAGTGTTTTCTCTTAGGATTTGACCCCTTGGTGAAAAAATGAAGGAAAGCGGGCTAAAAACCCACAAATGTGTTATATCCAAGGTTGAGAGGAGTGATTTAACCTCTTGGAACATTGTGATAAGTTGCACGCATATCTAGGTGGTTGAGAATGGGGCGCTTAGATATATAGTCCACATTCCATATCGAATCCACCCCCCCTGAACTTCTTCCTTTAATGGGGCAGTTTGAGCAGGTGATTTTTTCTCATGGCCCCCCCACTATCATGTAACCTCCTCATCAAATTANTCCTGATACCGCCTTCACTCCTGCCACCACCTGTCCTCCACTCACATCACTTGTTCGCATGTCCCCTACCCACTATCACATCTCCCCTCTCACCTCTCGACATGTTTCTTCCAATTCCCCTCCATGTCACCTTCATCATGTTGTCATGTCCCCCATGACCACTCACACCACTCCACCTCCACGTCTTCTCCATGTGCCACATCACCCTCACACCTTTTACACTGCATCTCCCGCATGTTGGCACCCGAGCGTTCCCAGTCATTGCTATGTTGTCGTATCCTTCCACTTGGCCATATCTCACTTGTTGTGCCACACGATTTTGTGCCAATCACCTCGCATCTCTCCATCACCTTCCTTCATGCCCACCTACCAACTTACCCTGCAAGCATCCCATAAAGATACATATGGTGTAGATTCAGAGTGCGACCAACATGTTTTCAATTGCAAGAGTTGACTTAGGCCCCGTCCTGATCCTGATGCAGACACTTAATGAAGTGGGGGGGTCGTTGAAACATTGTCTCCCCCCATAAATGGAAGGATCATAATTTATGGTTAAGGAGACAAGACTATCAGGGAGTCAGGTCCCTACTGAAGCATGTTGTGTATGACATAAGCTTGCGTCTGATAGGAGACTGCATGCATAGTCTGCAGAGAAGAATCTGAACGTAAATCCTTTAATGCATGACTCAAGCACGCCTCAGTTGCTAGTGGTGATTTGTTCTGAGTATATGAAGGCATTTTTTATACTTTTTTATGGTCGATGGTTGAGCTAGGCTCTCGTATTGTAAATTTTTTATGAAGCTCTGGTGCTCTGATTATGTAACTTGATTCGAGACTTCTTGTTTAATGAAAGTCATTTTCTTTTCATCTCTCTATAAAATTGTGCTAAAACACTCAAGAATGGAATATCTAGTTGATTTTTGTTATGACGTTGTGATGTATGGTTGATTACAATGGTATTGTAACTGGTTTTAGTTGGCTCTTGTTACCTTTTTCCCTCTTACACTGAATATCTTGGGCATGGAGGATCCAGTCAGGTTGTTGTGGCAGCATCGTGATGAAGGTTTGATCATAGTGTTGTTGTAACTGTGTTATTTAGACATATTTCAGTGTCTGTAGCCTGGGCTTGAGAGCGATCTTAGGTTTGAGCTTTTCTTCTCCCAGCTGCTTGAAATCTTGATGGCCATAGAAGTCTTGTTCACCTTTCTCACTGATTCTTCCTCCTACTCACCCTTATTACAACTTACTGACTGAATTTGATCAATACCTCGACTTCTTGTGCATTTATTGTCCAACACTAGTACATATGGGTGGATTATTCCATGAAAATTTTCCATGTTTCCATTATTTTCATCTTTTTTTAAAATAGGGCAGGATTTTTTTCGATATTGCCACGACAGTTCGTCACAATATCCATGAACAAGTTATTTTAAATTGTTTAGGATTTTCGTCTCTATTTACACGAAAGTTCGTCTCTATTGCCACAAAATTTTGTGGCAATAGCAACGAAAATCTCGCCTATCTCATTGGTTGGTGTTAACAACTAGTTGACTATTTGATCTATATATACCTGACTTTAAGAGACTTTGCGACACAATTGGTATAGTTGTGACATTGTTCTTGGCTTTTGTTTGAGATGTTTATTTTTTCCATCACCCATCGGTTGAACAAATCCAATTCTCGATCTACATAGCTCGGATTTTGAACTTGCAAGGTTAGTATGTTTTTATTTATTGATGTACTCATTTAACTTGTAAATTTTTGTTCAAATGTCCAAATTTCATGTAGCTTGCTTTTGTCTTGATAATATATTATATGTGTATTACCATATTTCATGTCTTTGATTTTTGGATCTAGTTAGCATATTCTATGGAAAAGGGTATGTGGATTCCATAATATTCTAGGTTTATGGAATCCACATACCCTTTTCCCTTCAATTTTAGCTAGAATATCTCTCTCTTTTCATTGATAAAGATATGGAATTGATCTTGAAACTCAACCCTGATCAGTGAAATGATAATAATGGATTTCCATTTTCTTCTCACTTTTATTTTTAAGAATTAACAAAAAAACACCCACAAAGCTTGATCGAAGGTTTGATACCACTTGTTACATCCCTAGTACCCAAATGGGATCACACTTCCATAAATTGAAAATAATATAACAGTGAAAATAATGTTTGGGATACTTTCACACCTAATGGTTGGTTAGCAGTTACTAATTCAATTAAATGAAGGAAGAAATCTCCATGAATAAAATCTTGAAGTTGATTGTTATATTGATAAATGATAAGTTATGGTATATATAATATAGGGAGGAAACTCATGTTTATAACAATAAGATACATAAACACTAACCTGGAACTTATGTTAGGTATATATGTCGTTATTATATAAAGAAACAATTTGTACGCATATGACCTTATTATAAAGTTGTTATCTATGTCATTATTAGGCACATAAAAATCACTTTTAACTAACCACCTTCAACCATCTTAGCTTATAATTAGCCACTTTTAAATTTCTTGGCTTATGACTAAGCACTTTTAACAAATGGATGTATGATTATATACCATACTCTTACAATATAAATAAAGTATATTTGTTTCAACTTTCTCAATAAAATCCACATACCCTTTTCGTATATGTGATGTTGTTTCTCTCAATTTTTTATAATCACACGCAATTCTAGGTGTAGTGATTAACTATAGTTTGTAGTTGATGTAACTTGTTTATACACTATTAATAAGGAGTATCTAAAATATAAAAAATTCATGATGAAATCTACGATAACATGAAGGAACAAAAAATGCTAATTAAGTGAAAGAAACAACAAATGCTAATTTAATGGAAAGGAACAACAAATGCTAATTTAGTAGTGCAACTAATTAATGCTACCTCCTTTTGAATGGTAGTGCAACTACTTCTTATTTTATCTTTTATAAGTTCTTGGGGAATTTATCGAGGTGTAATTAGCTTTAGTTTGTAGTTTATGTAATTTTTTTATACACTATTAATAAGGAGTATCTAAAATATAAAAAATTCATAACGAAATCTACGATAACATGATGAAATCTACTAGTCAGAAAATAAAAAATGAGAACATGCCAAAGTGTCTTAGAAAATAAAACTGTGACCACTGTAAGTAGCATAAAATTGTGACCATTGTATGCATATGCAAATCAACATGTCATAATTTAAACCAACCCAACCCAATTGTGTATGACAAGTGGTTGGCATTCTTTTTTTGGTGGTGAATTTCAAAGATTGGCATTTTGTCTACAAAACAACTTAGAGACTAGTGTATGGTGTTGAGTGATTCAAGTTTGAGAAATTTTGACCACTTTAGTTAAATGGTGTGTAATTATTTTCCATGGTTATTCAATACACACTACTCTATAGTACCAATTGAAGCATATATATCTTAATAGTTAATCGATAATAAAAAAAAGCATGTCAAAATGTCTTAGAAAGAAATAATTGTGAGGATTGTAGGTCACTGTAAATAACGTATCAAGACAATTATTGTTTGGTATGGTGTAGTTAAGACAATTACTTGTCAAGACAAGGATTTGTCACTATGAACAAAAATGATAGGAAGATTGCTCAGTTAATAGTGACATTAGAGGTGAGGGGCGATGGAAAATGCTATTTCCCTTGCTATGATTGCAAAGGCTTGCAAAAAAAAATACTTTTAGTAACAACAACTCAAAGACATTGTAGGGAGAAGGGGCATGCTGAAGGGGGTTATGAATATCTTCCCTTGGTAAGAGGATTCAATATTTAATGTAGTCTCTATAATAATCAGTATGTCATGAATTTTAGTGATATTTCTTATCAAGATTTTTATATTTTCTATACACACCAACTTTTCTGCGTTGTTTTTAAATATATAGATGATGCCCCCAAAATGTCGACCTCCAGAGAGTTATTTGCCAAGTTGTTAATCCCTAACATTGGCTCATTACCCCTTAATTTGGGCATATTATATTAGTAATTTTATTTTATTTATGTCGGCTTTAGGCCATTAGTTGTAATTATGCCTCCTAGAGTCCTATATATACCAAGGAGACATTTTCATTTTGAATCATCTTGTACTTGAACATTTAAGTGGGGTAAAAGGAGGTTGACCCCTCGAAGAGGCTTATTATCTAAAATTATCTCTTTTTCAAGGCGTTGATTACTTTTTCTGAGGTTTTTCTATGCTATATTGATATTTGGTTCTTAACATATGGAATCAAAGCTCAAGGTCTTGGGGTTTCGCTGCTACATTTGAGACACCTTGGCATTTTTGCTATAAATTTGTTTCTACAATGTTTTCAAAGGAATGGCTTGGAGGATATTTATAATATGAAATAAGGTAAGTTGGGCTCAAAATTCAGCTCCTGAGGCCTTATACTTTCTAAGATACAACCTATACAAGATAGGGTTCTGGAATAATCCTGAACTGAGTCATTGCATAATTTTCACTATAAAAACTTTTCTGTAACGTTTCAGACCCTAAAATCCAGAGTCTATTTAAAAAACTTAGTAAGGTATCTGTGGTAAAACGTTCATCTTCTGGGTCATCTTAAATTTGTAGATACACCTTGTGTAAGATAGGGTATCTGACTAGTCCTATTGACTAGTCTCAAGAAGGTGTTCCAGGTAAAACAATCATAACTTCTTCCTAGAGTATTCAAATTGAGTGGTACTGGTTTCATTGGATCATGGACAATCTGTAGCATTTTTTATGTGATTTTCATAATTTTATATCAATTATTTTGTGCGGGGAACTCTATATAAGTGAGAACTCCTGGAAAGGCCAAAAATCAGCAAGTTGTGGGGAAGTTACGATAAATTCCACTTGGCACATCCAATTTTGATCAGACCTGTGGAATTGCAGAGAAGAAATATCAGAGAACTACATAAAAGAAAGTTTCATACCCATAAGGGCTGAAACATGGGAGATACAACAGAAGAAATATTGTCTAGCAGAACCACCTCAAAATCAAGGTTCAAAAGTGATACTTGGCCAACATGCCACCCAAAAAGGGAACTTCTACAGCAAATAAGCCTCCAAAAAATCCTACTTGGACTCTTGATGAAGGTGAAGAAATGTGTAGGGACATAAATGATTTACAAAATAATATAGTAACAAAATATGAACTACAAGAGATGGAAGTTAAGTTGGAGGCAAAGATGGATGGTTTAAAATAGGAGATCATGGAATTATTGAAAACATTTGTAACAGAGAAGACACCTGGAAGTGAAAATGCATCCCATGAAATTCATGATGAGGACACAAGGAAGGTGAATCAAGAATGGAGAAACTCCAACTTTGGTTTGAAGACCAACCACGTTCCTAAGATTTTTATGAGGAAGTTTGATGGCAAGGACCCAATCACATGGATACTTCAAATGGAGCAATTCTTTGATATCCATAATGTGCCACATAC
>ML784741.1:150259-165415 GCA_009831015.1 Picea engelmannii
CCTAACATCTATAGAGAGAATAATGCTCCTTCTTCTAAAATACCTCAACCTACAAGGTTGACACCTCAACAATTGGAGGAAAGAAAAGAAAAAGGTTTATACTTTAATTGTGATAGTAAGTACAGTAAGGGACATAAGTGTGGTGAGAAGAAATTATTCTACATAGATTGTGAAGAGGAAGAAGAACAAGAACAAGAACCATCTCAAGATGAAAAAGTAGAAGCAATTTCGTCTAAAGAGTTGACTCCCACGATATCGTGTAATGCATTGGCTAGAATTAGCACTCCTCAAACCCTCAAGATCGAAGGATCCATCAAAAAGAAAAAGGTAATAGTCCTAATTGATTTTGGCAGTACTCATAATTTCATTCACTATAAATTAGCCAAAGATCTCAATTGCTTTGTATATCTAGCGCCAGAGTTTCAAGTAATGATTGCAGATGGAGGAACTATCAATTTCTTAGGAAAATGCAATAATATCAATCTTACTATGGGGGAATATGTAATGAATAGTCCAATGATTGCTATACCCATGGGTGGTGCAGATGTTGTACTAGGAATCCTATGGTTACAATCATTAGGAACAATTGCTTTTAATTTTCAAGAACTTTTCATGAAATTTTCATTGGAAGGAAAATAAATTGAGTTAAGAGGTATCACAGGGAAACTTGGTAAGGTGATAATCTCTAATGACATGAAAACATTATTGAAAAAGGGGCATCAAGGCATTATTGCACAATTATGCTCACTATATGTTCAAACATCTAAGCCATCTATTCCTCAAGATCTACAAAGGATCATTGATAAGCATTCCAAAGTATTTGAAGACATTCCCAAAGGTCTTCCACCCACTCGAAATCATGATCATGAAATTCACCTAATTCCTAGGAGTGTTCCTCCTAACATCAAGCCATACATATACCCTTACACCCAGAAGAGTGAAATTGAGCGCATGGATGAAGAAATGTTAGAGGCTGGCATTATTAGACCTAGCCAAAGTTCTTACTCTGCACTAGTGGTAATGGTACTCAAGAAAGATAGCTCATGGCGTATTTGTCCAGATTATAGATAGCTCAACAAGATCACTATTAAAGATAAGTTTCACATTCCCGTCATTGATGAGTTGTTAGATGAACTACATGGAGCAATCTATTTCACAAAATTGGATATCCGTTCAGGGTATCATCAGATCAGAATGAAGGAAGAAGATATCCCAAAAACAACATTCCAAACTAATGAAGGACATTATGAATTTTTGGTCATGCATTTTGGCCTTACAAATGCACCTTCCACATTCCAAGGGTTGATGAATTACATTTTCAATCCCTTCCTTCGAAAATTTGTGTTAGTATTTTTTGATGATATACTAATCTATAGCAAGTCTTGGGAGGATCATGTGTGACATGTTGACAAGGTGCTACAACTACTAAAGGAGAAATAACTATATGCCAAACCATGCAAATGTTTCTTTAGAGTAAAGGAGGTAGAGTATTTGGGTCATATTGTATCTCATGAAGGTGACAAGGTAGACCATAACAATATTAAGGCCATTATGGATTGGCCAATTTCCAAAACATTGAAGAATCTTAGAGGATTTTTGGGTTTGACAGGTTACTATCGCAAGTTTGTTCTGAACTATGGAAGAATAGCAGCACCTTTAATGTCACTAACTAAGAATGATGCATTTTCATGGACTCCAGAGGCAACTGAATCTTTTCAACAACTTAAAGAGGTGATGTGTAAAGCTCCTATCTTGACCACTCCAGAATTCACAAAAACCTTTATTGTGGAATGTGATGCCTCGGGAAATGGAATTGGTTTTGTCCCAATGCAAGAAGAAAGGCCCTTGGCTTTTGAAAGTCGACCACTCAAGGGAAAGGACTTACACAAACCCATTTATGAGAAGGAAATGATGGAAATACTACATGCATTGAAGAAATGGTGTCCTTACCTAATAGGTAGGCACTTCAAGGTCAAAACAGATCATGATAGTCTTAAATACTTCTTGGAACAAATACTATCTTTAGAAGAACAACAAAAATGGGTAACCAAGATATTGGGTTATGATTTTGAAATCCTCTATAAAAAGGGGAAGCAAAATGTTGTGGTAGATGCACTCTCAAGAAAGGATGAAGATGTTGAGGCCCTTCTATGTGATATCTCGATCATCCAACCTGATTGGATAATAGAAGCAAGGGATGAATGGAAGAATGAAAAAAAGTATGGACTCTCATTCAAAGGTTGCAACAGGATTCCAATGCATTAGATACATTTACATGGAAAAATGATTCACTGTGGTACAAAGATCACTTATATTTATGTAAAATATCCCAACTCAAACAAAAGGTACTATTGGAATTGCACACCTCTCCAGTAGGAGGGCACTCGGGATTTTTGAAAACCTACCATACAGTTAAGAAGGATTTTTTTTGGGATGGCCTTAAAACTGATGTTCAAAGGTTTGTGGCAGAATTTTTGGTTTTCCAACAAAATAAGGTGGAAACAATTAAGACCCCAGGTCTTTTACAACCATTATCCATCCCAAGTCAGCGCTAGGAGGAGGTTTCCATGGATTTCATCACAGGGTTACCAAATTCTGAAGGAAAGAATATAATCATGGTGATTGTTGATAGACTGACCAAGTACACACACTTTTCTGCACTCTCTCATCCCTTCAAAGCTAGTACAATTGCCATTGCATTCATGGAGACAGTTCAAAAGCGACATGGCAGCCTAAAGATTATTGTAAGTGACAAGGATCCCATCTTCACTGGACATTTTTGGACAGAATTATTTTCTTGTTTGGGTACTCAATTGGCTCATAGCGCATCCTATCATCCTCAATCTGATGGGCAAACCGAGATAGTGAAAAAATGTCTAGAAGGCTACCTTCGTTGCTTTGTCTCTGATAAACAAACACAATGGTTCAAATGGTTACCCTTGGAAGAATGGTGGTATAATGCTTCCTTTCATACTGCAACAAAAATGACACCATTTATGGCACTTTATGGATACCACCCTCTTTCCATCACTTATTCTCTAAAAAAAAAATATAAGGTTCAAGCAGTGGAAGATCACATCGAGAATCAACAACATGTTCTCCAAATATTAAATGACAACCTGACCATGGCACAGAATCATATGAAACAACAAGTAGATCAACATTGTAGTGAAAGAAGTTTTGAAGTAGGGGATTGGGTGTTTTTAAGACTACAACCATACAAACATATGTCCCTCAAGCAAGCCAATAAGGATAATAAGTTATCACCAAAGTACTATGGCCCTTATAAGGTGTTGCAAAAGATTGGTACTATGGCATACAAATTGGAGCTGCCTGCATTTTCATGAGTACACCCAGTTTTCCATGTTTCATGCTTAAAGAAGGTTATAGGTGATAAAATACCAGTTCAAACTATATTTCCAAATCTTGACAAGGAAGGAAAAATCATATTGGAGCCTGAAGCCATCACTGACACAATAATTTGCCAGCTGAGGAATAAATCCATTTCAGAGTATCTCATTGAATGGAGAAAACTATCGACTGAATATTCCACTTGGGAAGATCAGTCTTTTATACAGAAGCATCCAGAGTTACTCAAGCATTGCAGAAAACACTTGTCTAAAGGGGAGGGGCATGTTAAGCCTTAATATTGGCTCATTACCCCTTAATTCGGGCATATTGTATTTGTAATGTTATTTTATTTATGTCGACTTTAGGTCATTAGTTGTAATTATGCCTCCTAGTCTCCTATATATACCAAGGAGACATTTTCATTTTGAATGATCCTGTACTTGAACATTCAAGTGGGGTAAAAGGAGGTTTCCCCCTCGAAGAGGCTTATTATCTGAAATTATCTCTTTTTCAAGGCGTTGAGCACTTTTTATGAGGTTTTTCTATGCTATATTGATATTTGGTTCTTAACACAAGTACTAGCAGAAATACTCCTTTACAGGGTGATGAACTTCGAGATTAGAATATTGAATCTACTGATCAAGTTATTAATGATGATATCGATGGAGATAATGTTAGTGATTCAAATTAGGAAGATGAGATACATAGATTGATCTAAGACACATTTTCTCCAATGGATGAGGACAACCAAGATGATAGTCATGATGTTGATCCTCTACTCGAGAAGTCACGTCAACCTCTTTATGAAGTCTCAACAAAAAATATTTTTTCTTCTATATTGTTGTTGGTGAACTTGAAGGTTTTTAATGGTTTATCAAACACATGCCTCACACAGATACTAAGGTATTTAATTTTTTAATTATTTATACCTGCATGTTCACAAATACTTAAAAGGTTCAATTTTTTCCTATATTGCTATTGTTTTCTAATTTGTAAATTAGTATATTGGATGAGATATTGATGATTAATATTGTTTACATTGACTTATTATTTAGAATTTTGTAGATTGTTAGGTGAAGTTCTATTACCGACGTCAAATATTTTTCCATGCACATATCGAGAAATATCCATGATTATGAAAGAAATTGGAATGGACTATCAGGCTATTGATGCATGTCCTAAATTTGATCATATCATATATTATGGACAATATGAATTAGAAAATGAATTCCCACAATGTCAAATAACTAGATATTGAACCGATAAAGAGTCAAATAAGGTGCCTCACAAAGTTCTTCGTTATATTCTGATAATTCCACGTTTCTAGTGGTTGTTTAGGTGCCAAAGTATAGAACAGTTTATGGATTTCCATGCAAAGAACATAAGTTGAGATGATGTTCTTTGAATTCCTATATATGGTTCTGCATTCAACTACATCGAAGAAAAGTGGCCAATTTTTAAAGAATAACCTCGTAATGTTAGACTTTCATTGGCAGCTGATCATGTCAATCCATTTGGAGAGCTTCATTCGATGTACTCAGTGTGGCTTGTTTTTGTTATAAACAATAACCTTCCTCCTTGGATGTCGATCAAGAGAGAGAACACAATGTTGGCAATTATTGTTCTAGGTATTTAATTATCTTTTATTTTCTTTAAAGTATGACAAAATATTTTATTTCTTTCTTTCGTTCATGGTAATTATTTCTTTTATATATAACGACATCTAGATAAGTATAATTAATCAAGCAATATGTTGAACCAATTATGTAGGTACCAGGTTAAAGATATGAACGTATATATTGATCCTCTTATCAATGAGTTGTTGAAGTTATGGGCTGGCATCCCTATGTATGACATCTCTAGACCAATAGGGAAAAAGTGATTTCAATTCCATGGAATACTATCATGGACAATTCATGATGCTCCCATGTTAACACATTTTTGTCATATATTGTTACTTTATTTTGTGATTTAATATTATATATATTTATTTAAAATATTATGCACTATTTTAAATTGTAACTCTAATTTGATGCTACATTAATTCATATATCTCGTAGGTCTTCAAACAAAGGGTAAATTTCCATGCCCAGTTTGTGGTCTGAGGATAAAAAATAATCGTTCAAGGAGTTTAGGAAAGGAAGTATTTGATGAGTATAGGCACTTTATGCCTAAGAATCATAGTTATTGAACTAAATACAAAGAAAATTTCAATGGTAAAGAAGAAAATGGAAAAAAACCACAAAGAATGGCACCTTGCCTATGGATGTTGGAATATATTAGAAGTCGTCAAGGTATGCAAATTATTTATGTATGACATATTATATAAATCTTTGGTTAATTTCGTTAGTATTAATTTCATTTTGTCCCATTAATTAGTGTTAATTTCAATTTGTTGATGTTTCATGAATTTCGTTAAGGCACGAATCAGCTTCCACGAGGAATGAAAAGTTACTCGATGCAATTCAGTATATTTCCATACAACAAGAACCTACAAATAGTTCCTCTATTTGATATAATGCATATCGGATAGAACATAACAGAATTGTTATGGCGAATATTAGATGGAAGGACTGACAAAGAAAGAATTGGAAAGATTTGTTGTGACATCCAAGAAGCTAATCATGCATTACAAAGTGTTATTATTAATTCTAATGGCGATGGTCATGAACATAATACTAGTCTTCCTTGGTTATTGATGGAGCAACAGAGAAATATTGTAAAAGAGGTCATTCAAAAAATTAGGTTTTCGATAGGGTTTTCGTCGAACATACAAAATATATTAACGAAAAAAGGTGATTTTGGTGGCGTTAAAACACATGACTGGAGTACATTCATTAAAGTAATTAGTAGGTTATAATATATTTCCTTATTGGTACTCATTTTTTGCAAAAAAATAATATTTTTTTTTTTTTTGTTACAATATGTTCTACCTTTATCTCTCTCAAACGACTTTGAAAACAACATAAAACAAATTATTTATGTACTTGGCAAAAACATGAGGTAAGTATTGTTTTATAAGGAAAATGTACTTCTTATGTGATTTGTAGTGGAACTTATTGACATATTATGTTTTATATGCAAATTTATGTATGCCTTGATATTATTTTATTGCATCAACATTTGTAGGTGGCTATCATCAAAAGAAATCCATAAAGAAGATATAAGGTATTGGAAGAGAGAAATTCCCTGACTAATGTGTCAAATGCAATGGTATCTACCTACAACACTTTTCAATGGAAAAGAACACTACCTCATATGCCAAGTTGAGGAGATTGAATTATGTGGACCAGTACACACAAGGTCGATGTGGATGGTGGAGAGGGAGTTGAATTCACTGGAAGCTTTTGTTAGACAAAGAACACTTCCGGACTCCATCAACAAATTTGAAGGGGAGTTCCTATTGGGGAAAGGTAAAATGAGGACTATGAAAGGTAATTATTAAATGTTGACGTAGATTTAATATATTACACATTTATTAAATTATTCCTTTATTAGAAATTGCTAATTAATGATATTAAATTGTTATGCTATCATATAGTTTCTCGAGAGTGGGATGCTTTACATTTATACATTGAAAACAACCTTGATTGAATGGAGCATTGGATATAATACACTGAAGAATACTTTGGTAGGTTATCATGGGAATGGGTGAGTAAGATGATTAAAACAATGCATTATCATCGAGACCAATTTCCTAATCTTACATCAAGGGAAGTTGATTTAGCCTTCGGTTTAAAAGATAAATAGGCAGGTTAAATTTTTTACCCACATTTTCTTAGTTTTTTTCTCAATTTTTCAATGTATTTGGTTTGTTTAATTTCTGAAATATATATTTACTAAGTACTATATGAGGTTTATTAATTTGCAATGTATTTTTTACTTGTTTTCCATGTTGCAGTTGAAACATCACAAGGCTATGTGGTGTAATGGCCGTAAATTTAGTATCAAAATGTTGGATGATTAGAAGAAAACCTCAGATTGTGGGATAACTGCAGTGTTTAAGGTCACCAACATTTTCTCTAGAAGTGACAAAAATCCAAAAGAAACTGAGAATAGGTACTATGGCCATTTGGAGGATATAATTGAGTGTGATTTTAATTCATTTAAAATAGTTTTGTTTGAGGTTAAATGGTACATGCTACGGATGCATGAACGTGATTCTGAAAGAACTATTATTGAGCATGATAATGGATTTACCATGGTTAATACAAGGGAATTTGAATAGGGTACTGTCAGGCTGCTAAATTGTAGCTTTTAAGTGTCCTGAATCACTAAATTGTCAAACCAGGGTTGGTATACTTCGAGCTGATACACAGTATGTGCAGGCAAGCATCTAGTCTTTTATTCGAATGCTATCCTAAAAATAAAGCACACACCTATTCTAATAATTTGAATTCTGATGACTAACTCAAAACTGAGCATTTCCTATGGAATCATAAACAGAAGCAAAACAGTCTAGTACTCAAAGGCTCAGATTGCTATTTCTGTTAAAAAGCACAATTCTACAAAATCATTCTAACTCTGTGTTTAACCATCTACCATCAGCATTATCATTTAAGTCATGACACACAGAGTACTGTCTGAACTGCGTTCACTCTGGGCATTCAAAACCAATCTAGTGTTACCTACAGGAAAACAAATCTAACGCTAGGAAAGCAAATCTAATGCTAACTACAGAAAAGCAAATCTAATGCTAAAGCAAATCTAATGCTAACTATAGAAAAGCAAATCTAATGCTATCTAATCTGGAAAACAAATTTAACTAGTACCAGGAGCTCCTAACTATAACCTATCTATCTTAAGCACACAACGCAACTACTGTTTAACCAAGCAAAATGCATGCTACTCTAAGTTAAGAAAAGAAAGCGGAAACCAAGCAATCATATGCATATGTTACTCTACAGGCATCAGTACTGCGTTTAGCATTCATCAACAGGAAAAGATATGGTCTGGAAATCGAGTCTGTTAAGGAATGAATAGCACGATTCTGAAGCGTTTAGACTGTAGTGTATATAAGCACTCACACATTATGCGAAAATGAAACTATACTAAACCAAAGCAAATATATAAATACTGAGCAAACCACACGATATTGAAGCAAAACTAAACTGTAACAACACACACTAAACTAATTCTATTGCTAATAAAACAGCGGCGTGCACCAGCTTGGCGGGCCCAACCAAATGGTGCAGGCGCTGTGGGAAACGACCAAGGCCTACGAAATCACACGATGTAAATACGATGTAACTCTGTGCTCCATTAACTCATTAAAAATACGAGATTCAGATCATGTTACAGTCAACATATACGCAACAACAATTCATATTAAACAGAGGTTCAGGATAATAATAACAGTAGCAAAACTAGCAATAACAATGGTAGTCGTAGTGTCATATGTAACCCATTCTCAGTAATGAACCGGGTTTATATCCACAATACTATATGTTTGTAACAGTCTTAGATAGAAAACGTAAAGCAACGGATCCCTGATCCGAGAGTAATCTTGCAATGAAACTGAAAACTCGTTTCACAACTTCGTGACACGTAGTGTCACGAAGTGTGAACACTTGAAGCATAATCGATCCAAGGTAATCATCACACTCTCGAGCACTCTGTGGCAACGGCTCCAGCTGGCCTGCGAATCTTCTATCTCCCTCTTCGAACCATAACGCATGCCATGATGCATCGGTTTCGAATTGCTCCACTGGTACCGCTACGGTGTGAGTTGGTACCTGGTACCGGAATCCTGCACCAAGAATAGCAATGGTACCTACCCAAGTGATATTAGCTCATTTATCAAATTAAAGTATTAAAAATGCATAATAATAACTTGAATTTCAAAGATACCTTAGGTGACCCCTTTGAGTGGGAAAGGGCTGTTGATTATAGCAAAAGGCGGTCAAAAAGGGTGATACTGGCATATAGTTGGAGGTCAATGGTGAGTAGTATGGGTGAAGAGCATAGTCAAAACCGGGGACCAACAGGTACAAAGCCTTATGTTCTTCCAAGTCAATGTGAGAAAGTATTTTACTCAGAGGTGCCTAGTAAAGCAGGTTGGTCATACGTTGTTAGATATGATCCAAGAGGAAGACTAGTAAAGTATAATCATGTAGCCAAGGAAGAAGATAATAACAAGGAAGAAGATCATGATTATGTAGATCAAAAGAAGGTGGCTCATGTATTCGATGTGTCAGACGAAGAAGTTGAAGAAGTTGATCATCCAAATGTAGGAGACAATGATCTCATTGACGATATCGATAACTATATTAGAAAAAATGACATTGATGATGATGTTGATAAGAATGAGCCTTTCACCAATATCGATTCTGAACCAGATCCCGATACATATGTTGAGCTGGATGAAGAAGAAGATGATTGATATTTAATTGTTAAAAAGAAGAGGTATGTGTTTATATCTTTTATATGGTCTTAATATGTTTTTATTTTGTATAATATAGTATATGATACATGTTCTTTAGAATTTAAAATTAGGTAATATGGGGAAATTGAGAGAGATGTGAGGGGGTGGGGGGCATAATTAGAGCTTCCACCTTCATGTGGTTGCCCCTGTTTAGTAGAGAATTAACTATTATTGAAACCAAGAGGAGATTTATGCGACTGCACCTAATCATACCAGCGATGTAGGTATGTCCATCATCAATTAATCAAACTATTTCCATCATTATCCAAATATATTATAAAAAATTTACAAGGAAATTGTACTAGGACTAAACATGGGCAACAGTGATGTGTGAATGGGGCCAACATTGAAATTTTTTCAAACTATTTATGAATGCATTGAATTTTGGCATGGATAGACTATTTGCATGCCTTAATGATATGGGAGGGTTTCTGGACTCAAATTTGACTCACACACCCACTTTATTCCATCATCAATTCATCATGTAAACCATAAACCCTAATTTAGTGGAGTCATCGATTTGTTAGGTTTTAGTGTTCCCAATGAATGGATGCGTTGTTGTTTACATGGAATGGGACATTAATTGAAATTTGACTAGATTGAAAAATGCATGCAATTGAAAATACTAATCCAAAACTAAAAGTGATCAATACACAAACCAAGGAAATTATACTAGGACTAGACACAGGAAACAGTGACCTGTGAATGGGGCCATGGGCTTACAGTTCAAAATACCAAACTTCTTCAATGTCTCAATTGTGTACTTCTCGTGACTCGGGAAGATCTCACCATTAACATTCTTATAGTATAGGTTGGTATCAACAACACTTTTTTTGAATCCCAAACTCATAAGGTGTCTTGTTTAGGGGAAGACTTGATCAAAATTGGGGTCATTTATTTGAACAATTGGTGGCATCATCAAGGTAAGCATGGGATAAATCATTAAAAACATAGAAAATTACACACTAAAAGTATAACATGGTAGGTGAAGGCGCCCCCAATGTAGTGAACATGGTATTTCATTATTAGAATGTCAAATACAGATTTGATTATACCCTAAAAAACCCATACATGAGGGATAGGGCCTCATCTCTTGCACATGCATCATGACTTGGTTTATGAAGGGGGTATGGAAGTTGTCTTTTAGGCAGGTCTATTTCAAATCATGAAAATCAATGCACATGCAAATGCTACCATTTTTTTGGTTTACATGGACTGGGTTGTATACCCAGTTTTCTTTCAAGCAAGCCTAGATCAAATCATGAAAATCACTACACACATGAATGGTGCCATGTTTTTTTGTACAAGTAGATTGGATACCCATGAGGTATATGAAATTGGGTAAATGGATTTTACTTTATGAATTTTATAAATCTCTTATTTGATGGACATGACTTTTAAGGGTTGTGCATATCTTTGTTTCTATGATAAGGGGTATGCCAATCCATGTGTCAATGTAATGATCAATGATGGTGAAATATAGTTTAGGATATTTTAAACAATACCAATTAAATATGTTGTCAAACTCCTGGAAATATATTTTCACTGGAATATTGCTTTAGGGGGATTTGCAGCTCCTAAGAGAATAATAAACAAAACCCCCAAAAAAATTCAAACTTACATGCGAGCAAAGAAAACGAGGAGAGAATATGAGGAGATTTGAGGACAGTCGAGGAGAAAACATGAGATTCGAGGATATATGAGGAGAGGACACCATGAGTAGATCTGAGGAGATCACAGAAGGAGTAACTCCCCAAATCCTGATATCTATGCAAGGGCACATCGGAGAAGGATATCAAGGGTGGAGGAGAGCTAGAGGGTGTGTGTTATTAGACTAATCGGTAGGTGAGAACACTAACAGATCTCCCTAGATCCACCTAGATCTAGAAAAAAACACACCAGAACATGATGCTTTCCTTAAGTTTTAAATATTGAATTTACTAGATAAAGAGGGATGAATGACATACCATTTAAATGTCACTTCCTCTCGCCATCGCCATCCTAGATCCATTCCAATGCTCATAAAATGATGATTCTGCAAAAGAACGCAACCAACCAAAGTGATAGCAATAGCATAAACTCAATATAAACCTATGTATGTGATCAAAGAATCATACAATAAAACACAACAAGCTTTATAGGAAAGAATCATATTACTGTATCATATTAAATGTGAAAGAGAGATTACAACCATGGCCTTGATGTCGTAAGGTCCCTTCCAACTATCCTTCATTCCCCACACACTTCTTTCTCCAAGGATTATGATACCATGGATCTGATAGCTACTCACAATCTATCTTGACAAAGAAAATCTCAAAGTCACTCCAACCAAGCTAATAATTCCAAGCCAACCAAAGCTAAGCTAACTTTCTCCATGAGAACTCCTCTCCTTTTATAAGTTGAAGAGGATAAGGTGATGAGGTTAGGATGATCCCACTAAATCATGAAAGCGAGTAAGATCCAAACCATTCGGATGCCACCTCACCATAGAAGTTTCTCCTTCTAGAAGATTCGAGAAAATGCTTGTTTTTCCCAGGTGTAGGCATTCTCGCACCCTAACTATAGAGAAAACTATGAACATCTTGCACCCTAGCTATGGTGCAACCTGCGAGAATCAGGCATTCTCGAACCCTGCCTATATAGAAACTTGCGAACTTCCTTTTTTATAGGGTTTTTACAAGGGAAAATTCAACTTCTTTTCTCATGAAAAGTTCTTCTCCCTTCTCTCTTCAGGAACCTAGGCCACTGATCCCTCTGAAGGCAACAGATAGGTTTACATCATTAATGGTCATAGGGATGACGAAAATAATGTGTAACAGTGCGCAAAGGAGACTAAGCTAGAGGGAACACTATGAGCAATCTTGAGAATGGTGAGTGGTAGTTCCACCAATCCCACCCAAATTTTTTGCATTGAGATATGGTTTCGCCAAGTTGCCTCTATTTTTGTTTTCCCCTTTTCTACCAAAAAAACACATGTTTTGAATGTGTCAAGCTTGGAAAGGTCAAGTTCAATCTCATTCACCCCCCCTCTCTGCTCTAGATGAAAGAAAAGAAATAGAATGTACACATGTCTATCATCCAAAATGGACCCTGCAGCCTTATCCTCCTCACTGTTCTCATGATCCAGGTCTGTCCACATATGTGTTGTCTACATAGGCATTGTTTAAATAGGAGTTATCTACAAAATTCCATTTTGACCCACTGGATATTGGACAATGAGGCATCACAAAAGATATGGAGGTTGTCCATATTGTTCCTTATAGAATAAAAACAAATATAGAATCATTCCATAGTGTTCTTCATAAAAGTATGGTTCTTATTAATAATATGAATGAGTTGTATGTATAATGTTGATTAACCAAATATCCAGCTCCATGTTCTGGGCGTTGAATGCCTTTAACAAGAACTTGACCAACCCCATGATAAATGCGATAATCTAGGGCCTTTATTGCCATTTAAAAAAACACTTTTGTTGGATGGACCCTAAGTGTCCCATATCCTATGATTCACACTTGTTGATAGGCAGGAAGACTGAGGCTTTGCAGAGTGTCTCATAAGAATAGAGTAATCATTTCTCGAATTCCATGGCCTTGATCATGCCTATATTTGAGGGCCATTCGATCATGTCATAAGATTTTCCAAAAATCAATCTCAATGAAGAGGGTGTTGAAATCAAGGAAACATTTTAGGGAATTCCATAACTTTTTCCTCTTCAAGCAATATCACAGACAACCTTCCATCCAAAGTCAACAAAATTGAAACCCATTTTTGAGAGTTGTTGGTGCCTCATCCTATAACTGACGACAATGTTAGGAAATCCAGAGACATCGTCGAGGGCCCCGAGAAGAGTTATATTTTATTGTTAATAGATTTCCCACCCTGAAATCGGCTCAACCAAAGATAGGGTCCAGCAGCTGGAAGATCATCACATGTCTTGCGGTGTTCGGTGCACCCTCGATGACCCTTGAAAATCTGGAGGACCCAGTACCATCCATGCCCGGTCGTACTCATAACCACATCAAGTCTCCAAGGTGAACAACCTTTTGTCAATAGAACAATGTAGGTAAGGGAAGTCATCAAAACGGATTCGTAACTTTGGGAAAATGATTCTCTCTGAGGGCTCGGCCTAGGGGTTTGCATCCTGAACCCGTGGGATGTCGACAGTATGCCCGTGGGACTGTCATTGATTAATGCTACCTCCTTTTGAATGGTAGAGAACCACCTATCATTCATGATCCAACATGTAGTAGTCAAGAATCCCATCCATTGTTAATTGTTGGGCTCTAAATATGTCCTAAAAACAACCTTAGTTTAACATTAATTTATCAACTCGAGGATTCGTCTTCTATTTCAATAATATCATCAAAGTCTATGCAGATAGATCGTAGAGGATAAAATCGTGTATCAAATCTGAGTTTATCAACAATCAAGTTCCTCACACATTCATTAAGATTCTAAAGCTAAGATCCTACTGAACATGATTGAAATCTGATCTATAATGTGCTATGAATTGAAGGCATGAATTAAATTGCTGAATTGATCTAATTAAGGGACAAGAATTGAATCTGATATTAAAGGCATGAATTGATGTAATGAAGAAACAAGAATTGGATCTATAAAAAAAAGTTGACCTGTTGATGACTATCTAATCTACTAGAAAGAAATAACTAAATACTGTAAGTTGAGACAGAACAATAATTGAACAACAAATGCTAACTAAGTAGAAGGAACAACAAACGCTAATTAAGCGAAAGAAACAACAAATTCTAATTTAATGGAAAGGAACAACAAATGCTAATTTAGTAGTGCAACTAATTAATGCTACCTCCTTTTGAATGGTAGTGAAACTACTTCTTCCTTTATCTTTTAGAAGTGCTTGGGGCATTTATCGAGGTGTAATTTCCAGCAGTCTTGGTGTGTCACTTTATCTCACAAGACTTGTAATACATGGTGGGAGGTGTTGTTTCTTGCGTCATTTTTACAATATTCTTCGCAACCCACTTCTTATTCTTCCCATAAATGACACCTTGAACCACCAAAAATGACCTCTCGAAGGAATCTTTTGCCAATTAGGTATTGTTGACGGGCGAAACAGTCCATCCGTCAACTGGGAGAGTGGAACCGGTCTGGGGTTGTCTAAATAACCCAAGCCGTTTGGTATGGACCACCCTGACGAGTTTAACGGCTCCGTTGGCCTCTCTAAGGTCTCGTAAGGAAACCAAAGAGAAAGTTGATCTAAGCTAAATAATCTAAACTAAGGAAACTAGAAACTAATAAAACAAACTAAAACTAACAAACTAATCTAACTACAAATTACTAACTACTATATGTCTACAAAATACTAACTATGATTATAATAACTCAAATCAACTACTTAATTG
>ML784741.1:196392-210735 GCA_009831015.1 Picea engelmannii
TATATATATATATATATATATATATATATATATATATATATATCTTTTTCATTTTATTCTTTGTTTGAAAATTGTGTTTCTGCATCAATAGCTAGGAAGAACTCTTTTGTTCATAAGTTTTTGCAGTGGATTTAGAGTATAAGTAGCTCATAGTTGAGAGAAATTCCTTTATGTTTGCTGCATGAAATCTTAGAAAAATTGAAAAGAAAAGAAGTCTTTCTTTGTGAAAAGTTGTTCATTTTTGCATTTAGTAAAAGTCTTTTGTTTCCAACATTTTTTTCATTCATTTTTTATTTGAGTCTTTACACATCATCATTTTCACCTTCATACCTTGTGATGTAAAAAATCCCTTAAAAGCAATGCTAATTTAAAATCTATTAGACTTTTTGTTTGTAGGGTTCATACACTAGCTCAGGACTAGGGCCTTGGAATAGGTTGCAGAGGAAACTCTCCAAGGCCACTCAAAAACAAACATTGGAGTCTGTGATAGGGAGTGTAGAAGTCCAGTTTCATGGAATTTATCTGAGACCCCCCTCTAACACATGGGATAAACACGAGGTCGCATGAGGAAAGGTAGCGGAGATAACCCCTCCAAAGCCGGACCAAGTGTAGTGGAGAACACATATCGAGGATTTGGTGTGGGATTCTATCATTTGCATTTTCCACGGGGCTTCATGGGTCTCGAATCCATTCGAGGTCCTCAGTTGTCTTCTGGACCATTTTCTCTCGATACCCTTGACAGGTTTCGAGCTTGATACCCTACTCATTGTGGTCTACCCGACTATCAACTGTACCCACCTGGTGACTGTTTGTGTGCTGGAAAACTAGTTGCCAATCTTTTTAGGGACATACACAGGTGACTGTGGGGGTATACCGTGGTACCTAGGATAGACATCAGGCCACTCTTTGCATAGTATACCTGGAGGGTGCTTCCGTATTCGAGTTTCACTTGCACCGATCAGTTGCTCTAGTATTGGTTGTTGTAACTGTTCTTCAAAATAGTTAGTGATTTCTTGTCTTATCTCATAGGGGATTCTTTTTAGTGTGTGTTATTGTTTGAACGTGTAGAATACCTTAGCGTGTCTTGGATCTTCTCACACAATGGAGGATCTCGAGCTCTGTCAGTCACGAAATCTTTTGGGCCTGCCACTGGTTATACTGGAACCACCCCCGCCACCATTGAGGTGAAAGCTATACCAACAAGGGTCTTTCGAAAAAACCGGGTTACAAACCATTGTGCCTGAACAACTCCCAGAGGAATCAACTGCCAATCTTGGCTCGGTTGAAACCCCAACCAATGATACTTGGCCATCGGTCAATGTACCAATCCAATTTTATGAACGCCTATCAATGCCTCACACAGCTATGGAAACAAATGTTGTTACTTCCTCTGGGAATTCTTCCATTCCCATCACCATTGCTATCACAAGAGAAGCATATCCTAACTTGCCATCGTCAGTCCATGCCACCATGGTCTTGGTCACAACTACATCGCACAGTGGACCAACCCCATCTATCGCGATGGCCACAAATCCCTTCACACCTAGTGCGACAGGCTCTCCATTTTCATACGGTATGCCTAGTTCAGGAACAAGTCCTGCACTCACTCACTCCACTTTACAGACTTTGGGTTTGGGGGTAGGGAGCTCTAACGCTCCTCTGCAAGGTCAACCTAGGGGAATTCTTGTCCCTTTTAATGCTTTTCCTTACGTTGGAGGTCATATCTCTCCTTCGTCCCCTTCGCTTGGTGGTCTGCATCAGCAGTCCGCCAGGCAACCTGCACACATGAGTTCATTTGGAGCTGGGAGTGAAGGAACACCTGCGCAAACTCTACCGGTAGGTTCGTCACCATTTGTTTGGAATGGGATGTTTGGTAACAACACTTTCACATCCACTACTTTCCCATCTGGGGGCACTCCCATTTTTAGACACTCTACTCTGGTGCAGGGTACTATTCCTGCGCAGGGAGCACATATAGCAGGACCTTGGAACTCAGGACAAGGATCCGTTCCCTCTAGAATGTCATTCTGGGGTAATTCTTTCCACAGTCAATGGAACCCCAGACAGACTTCTATGCCTCTCTTAGCAGGACTGGCATGGGGTAATCCTTCCCAAAGTCCATCGAACATGATGAATGCCCAACATCCTATGTCCTTTATGGGGAATCAACCAATGATGTCCCCACAAATGAAAAATCCTTACACCGGTCAGGGCCATGGTTTCTACCAGAATCCGGGCCAGCAGCCAAACGTTTCCTGGCAACCTAGTGCCAGTCAAACTCTAGGACCCTTTTTCCCAGGCTATCAGCAACAACCCAAACTACCATTCCTGGCGACATTACACTTGCCCGATCTGACAAGGTTGTTAAATGATCCTATTTGTCATGATCCACGTTGGCCTCCTATGCCAACAAAGTTTCCTTCAGACATTCCAAAGTTCAAGGCCAAGACTAACGAAGATCTAGGTGATCACGTGAGTACTTTCCATCTTTGGTGTTCATCTAACTCATTGAAATATGACTCCGTCCAGTTGTGATTATTTCAATGCACTCTTATCGGGAGTGTCGTGAAATGGTACATCGAGATTGATTGATCAAGATACTCTTCTTTTGGCGAACTGGCGATGGCCTTCCTTAACCATTTCTAGTTACCCGTGAGATACGACGCTAGCACAGAGCCGCTTGCCAATTTCGAGCAGACGACAGCGGACCATATATCTGATCATATCCGAGAGTGGATATGCCGAAAGAGTCTAATCAAAGTACCAGTCCCACCAGCATTCCTACTTGAGTGGTTCCTTAAGTCTTTAGTCGCACAATTATCCAAAGACGTCGCGACTTCAGGAGTTTTCTCTGAAGAACATGCCATCATGAGGGCTCAACAGTTTGAGCTTATTTATTCTCAGTCTGGTTTATTGTACAACATCCTGCCGGATGCACCACGATTGATACTAGATAAAACTAGATAGAGCGCTAGACCACATGCCGATGGTATTGTTTGTTCAACAAAAACCAAGCCCGCTGAGCAATTGACAAAGCAATTTCAACAGTTATCTATACAACACTCAGCGGCTAGCCAGACTACTACTTTGGCTTCTCCTCCTACCCAAACGTCGGAAGTACACTCCGTGCAGACGACTAACCCAAAGGCTACTCAGCATCCTGAAGGGAAGAAAAAACAATGAAAGAAGGGTAAGGGGGAGAAAAACCCATTGATAATGCTGGCGAGGGCACCACGGAAAAATGAAAGGTGAGGTATCCATGCAACTTGTGTGCGGAAGATCACCCGACCCATCTATATCCTCGACTTGCAGAGACCCAGAAGTTTGTCACACAGTAACAACAAGCCATGTTGACTAATCCCTTTCAGCATGGGAAAAATTTAACTCAAGCCTCTACAAGTGTCGAAGGGGGCAGCCAAGAAACCTACCCTCCCCCAAACAATTCCTCATCTACGAACGTATATATGGTTAGGGGTGATGCCTTAATAATGACTAGAGCACACGACTATAGTAAACCAAGCACCTCTGAGAAGGGTAAAGAAGATGAGATCCCATCTCTTCCTCTATAGATCGAGAAGACGTTGGGTGAAACAATGACACACATTCCAAAGGGTACATTTAAGAAAGCTTCTCACAACCCAAATGCAAGGGCTGCCCAGAATTACTCTCTGGTGGAAGATTTATCACAAACCCCTTGTGGGATGTCCACTTTGGAAGTTCTCCAAAGCTGCCCTGCTCAGAGGAAAGCCTTGTTGACTGCTTTAGGCTCTACTGAGACTTATAACCTGGGTACCATCATGTTAGATACGACCGACTTAAAACCTCATTTTCCTTACCACGTCGCATTTCAGATAGTAGTGGCTCATCCCATGAAAACGTTTACATGGAACATATTCCACACAGTGGTTGACGAGGGAGCTTCAACTTGCGTTATTTCATTAGCATGTTGGAAAGCCATTGGTCAGCCCACTTTGTCTCCATCACTTACTCTCCTCACTGTGTTCGATGGTCATTCTTTCCGACCGCATGGCATCGTTCCTTATTTCCTTGTGCAGTTAGGAGGGAAGACCGTGTGCGTTGAAGTAGAGGTAGTCGATGCTCCCCTCGACTATAACCTCTTGTTAGGTCGAAGTTGGACTTATGCTATGCAATCCATGGTTGCTACAGTTTTTCAAGTCTTGTTGTTTCCACATGAAGGTCGGATAGTGACCATCGATCAATTGTCCTTCTCTAGACCTGACCCAACTTTGGGGGCATCCACGGTTCCCATGATAGATAATGCTCAACCCGCCGTCATTAATGTTGGAGTTGGTTTGTGCCCATACTTTATGGGTACTTTGATTACCCACCTCCTCATGATGTTGTCAAGTTTATATCGAATCACCATAAGGCTGAGATTTTTCACATTTCGTCGTTCTGCATGACTTACTTCGAGGATCCGTGGATTCTTCCTTCCCCATCAGCCACAATGGATGAGACAGGGCACTCCGGCATGTCCATGCCCTTTTCATCTGCTGAAGTAGCGTACTCTTTAGTTCAGCAAGCTTCAGTTAACCCTGATCCGACTCTCGCACAAGAGTTGGATCCACTTCCAGAGCCTATTTGGGCTCAGGATTCTCTTGCTACCACCGATTCGTTAGACTTCGTCTTGCCTTTCGACGAAGAAGTAATCGAAGCAATGAATATTCCGGACAAATGTTGGGATGATCTTCATCATAGATCATATTTCCTCCTAGAGTTACACTGAATCGAGGCAGGAGAATTCACTATCACCATGACGGGAGATCAACCGTGTCCTATCAACCTCTTAGCTACACAGGAAATTTATGCTGAGGGAAATATGGAGACTATTGCTGAAACCATACCTATCAACATCTCCTACAACCCTGGCATTGTGGAGAATGTTTTCTTCGTGGCGTATTTCTCCCCCGAAGAGATTCAGATTTACACGGATCTTTTCAAAAAAAATTGCGATGTTTTTTCCTGGTGTTATGAGGAAATGCCAGGTATCAATCCGAAAATAGTTGAACATGAAATCACAATGTATCCTGATGCTAAGCCTGTTCGAAAAAAAAATCATCTAGTCAATCCTAAGAAAGAAGCAGCCATCAATATTGAGGTTGAGAAATTGCTCAAGACAGGGTTTATTTACCCTATCCATTTGACTCAATGGGTGTCAAACCCCGTGTCGATCAATAAAAAACAAGGCACGATTCATGTATGTACTGATTTCTGTGATTTGAACAAGGCATGTCCAAAAGATAATTATCCAACCCCATTCATTGACCAGATCATCGATGAATGTGCCAGTTGTGAAGCCTTTTTGTTCATAGATGGTTTTTCGGGCTATAATCAAATTCAAATCAAGCCTGAAGACCAACACAAAATGGCATTCATTTGTCTGTGGGGTACATTCACCTATCATAAGATGCCTTTTGGCCTTAAAAATGCTGGAGCCACCTTCCAGTGGGCCATGTATTTTGCGTTTCATGACCTCAAACATATACTCGAGGCCTATCTAGATGATTTAGCATCATGCTCTCGCAAGCGAAAGGATCATCCCACGCACCTGAGACTAATCTTCAAATGTTGTCGCTACTTTAGGATTCGATTGAATCCCAACAAGTGCAGCTTTTGCGTCATGTTAGGATGTTTGTTAGGTTTCATCGTATTAACAATAGGGATCCTGGTTGATCCTCTTAAGGTGGAGGCAATAATCTAGTTGCTCCCCCCATGCAAAATATTACAACTTCAAAGTCTTCAAGGCAAGGCGAACTTCTTACGATGCTTCATCACCAACTATGCCAAAATCACCAAGGGCTTTATGCGTTTACTGAAGAAATATTTTCCCTTTTTTGGGGACGAAGCTGCTCAACGATCTTTCGATTTATTAAAACATGCTCTCGCAACCACACCTCTGCTACGACCACCTAATTATAATAAAGATTTCTTATTATATCTGGCTTCCGCAGAGTCAACCATATGCATGGTTTTAGTTCAGGAAGATGATTTGTTTTCATAATACATGATCTATTACCTGAGTTGAGGCCTCATAGAACTAGAACATAATTATTCCCATCTAGAAAAACTTGCGTTGGCAGCAGTTCATGGTGTTCAACGGTTCCGTTACTATGTTCTGTTTCGTAAGACCACCGTCGTTGCTGTTGTGAATCCATTCCAGAATATGTTGAAACTACAAGTTATCGATGGAAAATCAGTATATGGATGGTCATCCTCCAAGAATTTGACTTAGAATTCGTTTCAACAAAGTCCAAGAAGTCATTGGTCTTCGCAGAACTTATTTCAGAGCTTCCAGTTGAGTTAGGTCACGTTGTGCCTGAGGAATCGCCTATCTTAGGGGATATGTTTTTGATTGAATATTCAGACCCATGGTACAGAGATATACTGATCTATCTCCAGAATTTAAAGTTCCCCACCTCTGCTTCTCGTGACGAACATCGGCGGATACACCATCAGGCTAAGAACTATCTCATACTTGATGATACGTTGTATCGGAGAGGTGTAGACTGCATCTTGTGTCGATGTCTCACTCATGAGGAGGTTGTTATAGTTCTCAACGATTGTCATATAGGAGCCTGTGGAGGTCACTTATTTGGGTTGGCAACAACCCAAAAGATTTTATGAGAAGGTTACTTCTGGCCCACACTTATCAAAGATTGTATCGAGTTGGTCAAGAAGTGTCATCTGTGCCAAATATTCTTTCGGAAGATGAGGGCACATATAGTTACTATGTTTCCTGTCATCACAGTTGGTCCCTTCACTAAGTGGGGGATTGATTACACTACATGCAACCCCCCATCAGCAAGGGGGCACCACTATATCATCGTAGCTGACGACTACTACACTAAGTGGGTCGAAGCTATGCCAACATTTAAATATGATGGAGAGACTGCAACTCTCTTCTTATTCAACCAGATTATAGCACGGTTCGACGTTCCGAGAGAGATTTTCACTGATCATGGTAGTTACTTTCAGAACCAAATGATGTCCGAGTTAACATCAAATCTTGGGTTACAACAAGAACATTCATCACCTTACCACCCCCAAGCCAATGGGTAGGTGGAAGCTGTAAACAAACTCTTAAGACGATTCTATAGTGAACTATCAACTCAGCCAAGTCAAACTTGAATTTGATGTTATACTCGACATTATGGGCTTACCAAACATCAGTTAAGACTGCAACCGGTTTCTCACCTTTCCAACTCATTTATGGGATGGAGGTAGTCTTGCCCATCGAATGTCAAATCCCATCTCTGAAATTGGTAGTATAGTTATTGCCAGACACTTCTCCACTTGAAGAGCGGTTAGTACACCTTGAGCAGCTTCATGAGCAGCGTCGCAATGCAGCCCTAGCCAACGAGGCTCATAAACATAAAGTTAAGTGTCAATATGATAGGTCCATTCATCCTCAGATTTTTTCTGAGGGCGACCTTGTCCTGGTCTATGACCAAGATAAGGACCCCCTGGGGGCAGGAAAGTTTAAACCCATGTGGTTCGGACCCTTCATTATTAAGGAGGTATTAAAAAAGGGTGATTATCGTTTGGTCAATTTTGAAGGGAATTCTTTGGCGGAGCCTAGAAATGGGCTCTACCTCAAGAAGTATTACTCATAGAACGGTCACTGTGGGTAACTTTTTGTAACATATGTATAGTCTTTGTACTATTACTTTTTTACATTTCTTTTAAAAAGTGTTATGGATGTGTCATTGATGGTATCTTTTGTCAATATGGCAGATGTCAAGTGAGTCTAAGGTGTTCATTGGGTATGTGGACGGTGCTAGTCGACACATGCGGAGGCTTGCCTCCGCAGCTTGGGTAATCTTTACACCACAGGTTCAGTTGTTATCTTCCGGAGGAATATGCTTAGGTGACACAACAAATAATGTTGTCGAGTATAGTGTAGTTATTGAGTTGCTTCGTGACGCATTGTCATTGGGTATCTCTCATCTCCGGGTCTATCTAGATGCTCAACTGGTTGTGTCACAGCTAAACAAAATATACCAGGTTCATGATCCAACCTTACACCAACGATTCCTTAGGGTACATCTCTTAGAATGCAACTTTGATTACATTACATATTTTCATGTTCCTAGGAGGTTAAACCAAATCACAGATACTCTAGATAATCACATTTTAGATTGGCATCTTGCCCACATATAAAAAGATTGTGGACATAAACATGTAAATACATTTTTGCACACATAATCCATAAGACACAAGAAAGAGATAAAAACCATATATAAACATCATAAAATCCTCAAAGTACATAGATGGGCGTAAGCGCCTCAAAAGTGGGAACAATAATGAGTCACCGGGCTTATGCCCTCAAAAAATATATACAATAAGGTGCTCATGGCACATAAAAAGTCTAAAAGTCTGCTCAGGGCCTACGGGCCCTGTTGTAATCATCTACAGTGCGGGCTAAATGCCTAAAAAATCGGACCCATGTCTGAGGTGCCCCCACAACATGAGTCTGCATGGATGATGGTAGGTCCTCTATCTCTGCCATGGGAACTGTGCGAGTGAGTGTAGTGAAGTTCTGCTCAATTCACCTAACAACCCTCTCGGCCTCTCCTATTGGAAGGTTCCCTGCTACTGCTGCTCCCCCAGCGGCGGCAGCTACGGATTTTGGCTGTGGGCGACACCTGTTCCGTGCATAGTTGGCAGGTCGCATGGGTCCCACATCTGCATCCAATACAAATTTCACTCATCAAAAACTATGGTATACAAAAACATGATATATATATCAAAAAAGGCATAAAAATTACATATGCAAGCAAAAAAAAAACTATATAGGTGGAGACTTACTCATCTCCCCTTGCTCCTCACCAGGAGGCACTAGTATCTCTGGATCTCTGGAGAAGTTGATCCCCGCATATGGGTAGTCCTCTATAGCCAGGATCTGTCGTGACAGCCAAGAAAAAAATTCATCGTTGAAGGCCTCCATGGTCCTTCCACCACCCTGCCGCGGCAGTAACACTGCCCATTTGCATACTGCAGGGAAAGTGACCAGATGTCCTTGTACTGTTAGCCGAGGACTGAAGCATGGAAATCTCTCTAGAAAGAATGAACACAGGATGGTCCCAAACCTGAAGTTCCTATGTGTCCATTGTCGGTAATCTGTCAATTGCCTCTTCATGAACTCCAACAATGTGGTACTCCAATCAAAAATTTGTGCATTCATGCACTAGATCGCACAGTTCATCTGTGCACGTGAATCTTGATGCACGGCTACTGAGACGGTAATCCACCCAATGAGAAATAAAATGGTCTGTAGGGCGAGGCTGGTAATCCTACTAATAGGTACCGAGGAACCTCTATGATCGGTCCCAGCCTCACAGTACTCATCGATCAGCTCTGACACCTTGCTCGGCCCCGCAGGAAAAGTTTGCAAGTTGACTGGTTCCCTTCTCCTTGAGAGGCCAGTCAGAAAGTAAATATCCTCGGTGGTGGGAAGCAAGGATTTCCCCTCTATCATGAATGCCTCTCAGGGCACCAGTAATCAACTAAGGCATTCAATAGCCTCGATTGCGCGTGCATGAATGGACATAAAAAGAATTTTACCAACCCACACTACGTCAGCACGGCCACAACATTTGGATCTACAACCACTAACTCATTGGAGGCCTCATGCTCCCTTTCCCTCCACTGGACATACATCCTGCCAACACAACAAAGTCAAAGGAGGGTCAATATTCTTTTATTTTTTTCTTTTTCACCACGCGGGGGGTACCCGCGGCCTGTAGAGGTGACAGTCGCGGGTACCCGCGGGCAGGATTTTCTCTGCATGGGGGTACCCACGAGCTGTCCCTGGACAACCCACGTTTACCTAGGGCCGACCTTTTTGAGGTCAATGCCCACCCCAAAAATCAACTAAATTCTAAAAATGAAGTATTGAATAGCTAGACAAGGGAGTTTGTACTAACTTGGTCCAAGCAGAAGTCTGTTTCATCCACTGTAGCTCTTGGAATCACTATCTTTGGCAAAGGGGGTCTTTTGGCTCCAGAGTCAATTTCCAAATCAGCAATGGTGATAATGAGCTGGCAGCTTCTATTTATAGACTTTTTGGCCTCTTTTTGTCACTTTTTTGGCCCCCCTTATCCGTTTCTTTATATCAAAAACCATTTTGAGTGATCCAGGAGTTATATGGGAGGGATTTGAGTAGGTATTGGGACACGTTTTTTTAAGTTTCGAAAAAAAATATATATATATTGACGGTCCATAAATTTTTTTTCAAAGAAATCAACTTGAGCATATAGGTTAGGATATTACCCCAACTTTTGCATCTCGTTGCCTTTTTTCTGCTATAGGATCGATCCCATCCGATGGTGACATGAAACCGTCATATCTGTTATAGAAGTGTCGCAACTTGGTGGTAGAGCTTACCAAAACATGGATGCCCTAGGTAGGTCCTGGTTGCATTATGGTGTCCATGCCATTTCTAACAACACTGTAGGCTCGGGAGTCCATATAGTATTTCTTGAATACGAGTTTGAGCCTCATTTGCATGGGTCTTTTTCACTCTTTGTCTTACCCTCCGGACTCCCAAAACATAACGGGTCTCCTTTTAAGCCCTTTTCAGACCCTCTAAAAATGAAAATATTGCCAAGCGATCTTGTGACTTTTCACGCTCGTTAAACTGAAATTTGAAGTCACGTCTGTCCGATGGTAGTTCACCCCTTTTTCAGTCCGGATGGTCAACTGTACGAACAAAGGAATAATCTATTGAATTCCCATTCTTTAGAAGAGTATCCTCAGGTATAATTTAATTCCTTTTTTGGGTCTAAGGGACTAAATTTACGAAAAAGAAACCCCCGCAGAGTCCATAGTTAAGCTCCTTTTAGACTCCCTAAAATTGAAAATATCGTTGAGTGACCTTATTCTTTCACACTCGTTAAAATGCTCCAGAAGAACATTCCTGATGGAGTCCATAGTTAATCTTTTTTCAGACTCCTTAAAAGTGAAAAAATAGCCGAGTGATCTTGTCCTTTTCACACTCGTTAAAATGGTTATGAATTGACGTCTAATCGGTGCTAGTATATCCCTTTTTCGAGCCGACAAGACTATTGTTGAAAAAGGTGTTGGAAATACTAAAACAACTGAGAGGGGGGGTGAATCAGTTGTTTGTGAGCGTAAACAATTTTATACCTTTTAAAACATTATTAATCTTTCTTCATGTGTCATCAACAACATACAACATATGGACAGTAAAAGTAAAGATCATCAGTCACACATAAAATACACACAGAGACAGATTTTCATGAGGAAACCCATAAAGGGAGAAAACCTCTTCTTCTTCAAAATGATAGGCAGTCTTTTTCTATTATGTACATCATTTACAATTGAGCACCAACTCAATGTGAGGCTGCTACCTCTGTTTTACAAGCTGCAACTTGTTTGAGAGCTCCAACTCTCTGGTTTCTCTAGCACCCACTAGAAGGAAGCACCAACTCCCTGAGTATTCTAGCACCAACTGAATGGAAGCACCAACTTCCTGAAAGTTCCAGCACCAACTGGATGGAAGCACCAACTTCCAGTTACACAGGCTCCAACCTGCATAACAGAGAACACCGGTTCTCCCTAGAACCACCGTGCCACCCTAGTTTCTCTGGCTACAACCAGATGGAAGTTACAACTTCCTGTGTTCAAGCTCCAACTTGAACTTCTGAGGACAACCGTCCTCCCAAGCACCTCTCAACCACCCTTGAATATCAAATAATAAATACACAGACAACTTATGCAGATAAATCACTTCATACCATTTTTAATCTATTCTGTAAATCTGATCTTCAATAGATTGTTCTGCAATTCTTCTCTTCCTCAACAAGTCAGCTCTGCATCACATTCTTTTGTCATTCTGTTCTTCTTTTTCTGCTCTGTCTCTCATTCTACTTTGTCTATCTTTTACATTTCATTTCATTCTGTATATCTATTGAAATTTCATGCTCAGCCTCTTCTCCTTTCTTACTATTTCATGCTTTTTCCATTCAGAACGACCAACCCAAGTCAGTCTCGTTCATATTCTTTTATACAAGTTACCTTGAAGATTCCACTTCCCATCTCCTACGGCAAGAACAGTTACAATTGTCCCTATAACTGAAACGTTAACACCTTTACAATCACGAGTCCATTTCACTCAACAAATTTGTAACCGAGGAGTTAACTGTAAGAAGGAACTGTAACCCTCCATTCACAATCAAGGTTTATCCGCACCGTTGGATTATCTTTATTATTCTTTCCTTTTAAATCGGGTTTCGACATTCTTCATGTTCAATGTTCTTTTCACTTATAAATCCCGATACACAAAATTCCATATATCGGTCAAGTCTACGATCCAGATGTAATTTTGGCTCAACGACTACGATTATGTCGCGATATCGCGTATCGCGATTTCGGCATTTCTAATGTTGCAAGTTCTTGTCACTTCCAAATCGTGATCCCCAAAACTCCGATGAGAGGTTAGATGAATGGTCCTGATTATTTCTGGATCTGACGGTCTGGATTCAATCATGATTTCACATATCGCGAAATCAGAGTCTTCGTTGCATTGTGTTCTTTGCATTATGAAATCCCAATCCCTGAAACTTCGATGAGGAGAATCAATGGTCCATATCTTATGCTTTCTTTAACAACTGAGATCAAATTGTGAAATTGCATATCGCGATTTCAGAGTTTTCGATGTCAAGTGGATTGGACATTATAAAATCCCGATGCCCAATTCTCTGATGAAGAAAATCAACGGTCCAGATGCATTTTGGATTGAATGGTTATGATGGAATCGTGAAATCGCACATCATGATTTCGGGTTTCTCGTTTTCAAGAGATTTTGACATTGCAAAGTGTCGATTCCTGATCCCCGATACTCCATGCAGAGATTCAATGGTCTAGATCACTTCTAGCTCGACGGCTCAGATTAGATCTCGTGATTTGCACATCGCGATTACTCCCACTTCTCCTCGTACTTTAAAGGGCGTGTAGGTTATCTTTGATCCGACGATGATCGGGTCTTGCACTTGGATCTAATGGTCACTGAGTCATATCCACAACCATAACTGTACTTGCACTCCATGCAAAAATTCAACGGTCCAGATCACTTCTAGCTCGACGGCTGTGATCAAATCGTGAAATTGCATATCGCGATTCAGAGTTTTCGTTGTAATTGAACACTGGACTCGTGATACTCCGATTCCCGATTCTCCGATGATAAAAACTCCGACAGCGCCCGATCCTTTTCCACCTGTCCTTGCAAATGGATGGTCCCTATTCCTCCGGGATTTCTCCTCTGCACAGTAGGACTTAACCCCTGTGCTTAACCTCTGTGCAGCTTCTGCAGATCTAATGGTTTTCAACCTTTCGGGAAATTTGAATGGAATCCAACTATCACTGGATCTTTGTCTTCCTTCTTCTTTGTAATCTCTTGCTGTGCGCATTTTATTCAATGTTGATCCTCCTGAGCTTTTACGTTCGAATCCCCAAGGGGTTTTATCCTTCTTATCATGTCGTCTCCACTGTTGCCATTAATGACAACAACCATCAACACGCATTCGTTGCTTGTTCAATATTTTCCAACAATATCCCCCTTTGGCATTGATGGCAACACTTGCCTTCAGACTCAACTCTCCTTTGCATTCGACCATTCGGACTCTCCTCTGCATTCGGCCAATCAGACTCGAATCTGTTACCGAAACATTTCGAACTCGAATCCTTTCTCCCCTTTTGACATCAATGTCAAAGAAGAAACATTCTTCCACTGATCTTGTTGCAGAACATACTCCCCCTGTCATCTATAAGCATTTAGGAAATTCACCAAATATTCAATAATCACTCCCCCTGACCAAGTGCACATATTATACACAAGAGTTTTTAATCCCCAACTTTTGACGAAGATATCCAAAAGGGGTCGCAACTAATGGTTTAGTGAAAATATCAGCAATTTGTTCTATAGAGGGTATATAGTTCAGTTGAACAATTCTGTTTGATACTTGTTCTCTGAGAAAGTGATACTTTATAGGAATATGCTTAGTTTTGGAATGAAGAACAGGATTCTTGGAGACACTTATGGCACTGGTGTTATCACAATGAATTGGAATAGGGTTAGTGTAGGTTACCTTCAAATCTGCAAGAGTTTGTATCATCCATAAGATCTGTGTGTTGCAAGTAGTAGCAACAATGTATTTTTCCTCTGTAGTGGATAATGAAATAGATCCTTGCTTCTTACTAAGCCATGCAACTAATGAGTCACCCAAAAAGAATGCTCCTCCACTGGTGCTTTTTCTCTCATCAACACAGTTTGCCCAGTCAGCATCTGAATAAGAAATTAGC
>ML784741.1:220761-252357 GCA_009831015.1 Picea engelmannii
CTATGCATTCTCATCAAGGACAATACATATTATATTACATCAATCATCAATAAATCAATCCTTTGACATCAATCAATCACTTGAAATCAATCAATGACATCAATCAATCAAACCATTGGCATCAATGACAACATGATCCAACATATCCCACATTTCTTTGGCAGTATTAAGATGCATCACCTTTACAAACTCATCTTCAGCAAGTCCATTCAGGATAGAATTCATCCCCTTAGCGTTAAAACTAAATTCTAACTTATCATCCTTGTTGGCTAGCACAACAGGCTTTGTATATTGAGTCTCTACTACATCCCAAACATCAGCACCCAAGGCCATTAAATATGTTCTCATTCTAATCTTCCAGAAGGTAAAATTTGTTCCATCAAATAGAGGGGGCTTAGAGGCTAAATTCCCTTCATGACTTGTCATGTTTAAGCTTATAGATCTACCTTTAAATAAAAGGAACCTTCTCTGATACCAATTGTTGGAAATACTAAAACAGCTGAGAGGGGGGGGGTGAATCNNNTTAAAACATTATTAATATTTCTTCATGTGTCATCAACAACATACAACATATGGACAGTAAAAGTAAAGATCATCAGTCACACATAAAATACACACAGAGAGAGATTTTCACGAGGAAACCCATAAAGGGAGAAAACCGCTTCTTCTTCAAAATGATAGGCAGTCTTTTTCTGTTCTGTACATAATTTACAATTGAGCACCAACTCAATGTGAGGCTTCTACCTCTGTTTTACAAGCTGCAACTTGTTTGAGAGCTCCAACTCTCTAGTTTCTCTAGCACCCACTAGAAGGAAGCACCAAATCCCTGAGTATTCTAGCACCAACTGAATAGAAGCACCAACTTCCTGAAAGTTCCAGCACCAATTGGATGGAAGCACCAACTTCCAGTTACACAGGCTCCAACCTGCATAACAGAGAATTCTTGTTCTCCCTAGCACCACCCTGCCACCCTAGTTTCTCTGGCTACAACCAGATGGAAGTTACAACTTCTTGTGTTCAAGCCCCCACTTGAAATTCTGAGGACAACCGTCCTCCCAAGAACCTCCCAACCACCCTTGAATATCAAATAATAAATACACAGACAACTTATGCAGATAAATCACTTCTTACCATTTTTAATATGTTCTATAAATCTGATCTTCAATAGATTGTTCTGCAATTCTTCTCTTCCTCAATAGGTCAGCTTTGCATCACATTCTTCTGTCATTCTGTTCTTCTTCTTCTGCTCTGTCTCTCATTCTGCTTTGTCTATCTTTTACATTTCATTTCATTCTGTATATCTATTGAAATTTCATGCTCGGCCTCTTCTCCTTTCTTACTGTTTCATGCTTTTTCCATTCAGAACGACCAACCCAACTCAGTCTCGTTCATATTCTTGTATACAAGTTACCTTGATGATTCCACTTCCCATCTCCTATGGAAAGAACAATGACAACTGTCCCTATAACTGAAGCGTTAACACCTTTACAATCACGAGTCTGTTTCACTCAACAAATTCGTAACAGAGGAGTTAACTGCAAGAAGGAACTGTAACCCTCCGATCACAATCAAGGTTTATCCGCACCGTTGGATTATCTTTATTATTCTTTCCTTTTAAATTGGGTTTCGGCATTCTTCATGTTTAATGTTATTTTCACTTATAAATCCCGATACACAAAATTCCATATATCGATCGAATCAACGATCCAGATGCAATTTTGGCTCAACAACTACGATTATGTCGCGATATCGCGTATCGCGATTTCGACATTTATAATGTTGCACGTTCTTGTCACTTCCAAATCGCGATCCCCAAAACTCTGATGAGAGGTTAGATCAATGGTCCTGATTATTTCTGGATCTGACGGTTTGGATTCAATCGTGATTTTGCATATCGTGAAATTGGAGTTTTTGTTGCATTGTGTTCTTTGCATTATGAAATCCCGATCCCCGAAACTCCGATGAGGAGAATCAATGGTCCATATCTTATGTTTTCTTTAACGGATGAGATCAAATCACGAAATCACGTATCGTGATTTCAAATTTTTCAATGTCAAGTGGATTGGACATTATAAAATCCCGATCCCCGATTCTCTGATGAAGAAAATCAACGGTCCAGATGCATTTTGGATTCAACAGTTATGATTGAATCGCATAATCGCACATCGCGATTTCGGGTTTCTCGTTGTCAAGATATTTTGACATTTCAAAGTGTTGATTTTCGATCCCCGATACTCCATGCAGAGATTTAACGGTCTAGATCACTTCTAGCTTGACGGCTCAGATTAGATCTTGCGATTTGCACATCGCGATTACTCCCACTTCTCCTCGTACTTTAAAGGGCATGCAGGTTATCTTTGATTCGACGATGATCGGGTCTTGTGCTTGGATCTAACGGTCACTGAGTCATCTCCACAACCATAACTGTACTCACACTCCATGCATAAATTCAATGGCCTAGATCACTTCTAGCTCAACGGCTGCGATCAAATCACAAAATTACATATCACGATTTCAGAGTTTTCGTTGTAATTGAACACGGGACTCGTGAAACTCCAATTCCCGATTCTCCGATGATAAAAACTTCTACAACGCCCGATCCTTTGCCACCTATCCTTGCAAATGGAAAGTACCTATTCCTCCGGGATTTATCCTCTACACAGTAGGACTTAACTCCTGCTCTTAACCTCTGCGTAGCTTTTGTAGATCTGACGGTTGTCGGCCTTTCAGGAAATTTGAATGGAATCCAACGGTCACTGGATCTCTGTCTTCCTTCTTCTCTGTAAGCTCTTGTTGCACGCATTTTCTTCAATGTTGTTCCTCCTGAGTTTTTACGTCCGAATCCCCAAGGTGTTTTATCCTTCTTATCCTGCCGTCTCCACTATTGCCATTAATGACAACAACCATCAACACGCATTCGTTGCTTGTTCAGTATTTGCCAACAAAAGGTACCCCACTGGAGTCTCCTTTTATGTTTTTTCAGACTCTCCAAATATGAAAAACAACTGAGCTTACCTTCTCTGGGCTCGTTAAACTTACATCGAAGGACGTTACCATTGTGTGTTCTATCAACCGCTTTTGAATACCTTACCCATCAGCCTTGTAACAGTTTGCTTCTGTGTCTTAACACCTTTGGCCACTGGAGGATTTTTTCCAAGTATCATTTCCCAGAACATCAGTCTTGTCCTTGTGCCTTGAGCTTGAATGTTTGTTGTACTCATTCCTCCATTGTAACGTAATATTACTTTATTCTTTTTCAAAAACTATCAAAAAGAACAAAAAAATCAAATATACCCCAAAAAGAGGATGGGAAAAGTATTTTCTTTATTGGCAGCATAATGAGTCACCCTTGGATGAAGCACATCTGTCCATTTGATCATCAGACTATGGGATATAGTACGACCTTAGGAAGATTTTTCTCTCTATGTAGAGTTGTGTCCTCCACCGTTTGGTTACTCTTCCAAATATATGGAGAGTTTGCGTTGCCTCCTGCTTCGTAGACTTATGATTAACATATATGCTGCCTGAGTCTTATCACTTGTCATGCTATTATCCAAGGAAAGTTTGTCACTGAGCCTGAGTCGACCCCTCTGCAATATGTCTCTTGTCTGCATACCTGGCCATCCTGAACATCCAATCAAGTCTTTGTTCGAAATCACTGAAGCCTTCAATCCGATCATCAAGATTATCAAGTCCATAACCGACGAGCCATCGAAGACCTCTGGGTAGTACAATAGTACACTCATATTACACTCCTACCCGAGTGTTAGAAGATTTTGAAGTTGTTTCTCAAGCTCTGAAGTACAGCCATCAGGTCGAATCTGCTTCTAGGAGATGGATACTCTATATGTATATCTTTCTGATTTCGAGATGTAGCTCCGATGTGTATTGTTCGCGGATACTCTTTATAGTTATTTGACATGGATCTACAGTGTATTTGATTGGTATCCATGGTTCTATTTTATCCTGAGCACAGGTATGCCCGCCTCGATGAGACATTTGTTATTTTGCAGACTGCACCTCCTAATTCTTGATTCTTGGGCTCACTCATTCAACATATCAGTATAGATTGGTAAAAGATTGGTAATTTATTTTGGCCATCAGATGATCCTCTGACCTCACACATTAGGGGGCATCTCTTATGACCCTAAATTTCACCACACATGATTACCTGGCATCAGGACAACTCATATCCCTTCATTGCCAAAACATTTGTTGAACAACCTCTTTGAAAATCCTCTTAGGTAAAGGCACACACGCCCTAACCCACTATTGCATGCGTGTGAATGCTGGCAGGCCTACTACAACTCATGTTTACCTAAAAAAACACAAAAATAGGAAAGTTGCCAACGGAACAAAAAGATATGGGTCAGTTAACTGAAACTCCCGACCATGCATGGCTGAGAGTTCGTCCAAAACCCAGCTCCTTCTAGCCTATAAAAGAATGGGTAGGGGTACCATTTAGAGGAGGAAAATAATAGTGAAGAAACTCTGCCCATTTGTCGAATCTAGTTGTCCCAACCCTTTATCTTTTCCTCAAGCCTAAGGAGAATTAATGCAAAGTAGTTGGAGGACAAAGAAGAGGAGGAGACGAGGATCAGGATCAAGGAGCGGTGGCCGGTCTCGACTTTGATTGTAATTTGATTCATTTTTTAAAATAATAAAAGAATACTTTTCCCATCCCAATGCATGAGTTATCTATGATTTGTGTAATTTATGCTTAATTTCTAACCCTCAAGTAGAAAAGTAGCATGCATGCATAGTGTTTTGTATTGATTGCAGGTTAACTTTGGAATGAGTACTGAAAGTAAGCGGGCAAAGCGCAATGGAGGATCTACACCAAACATTAGTAAAAAGGTTAGTAGTTCCTTTCCATGCATGTATCATGAAAGAGGGGTTTAATTTTTGGGTGGTAGGTTAAAAAGACATTTCTTTACGGTTAAAATCTGCATGCAAGTCTGACCCTAGTTTGCTAGTCTGTAGGGTATTTTCCCAACAACATGTAGAGAGAGAAATAATGTTCCATTTGGGTGACCCAACCAGTGGGGTACGAGCCATCAAATTTGGTCGCATCCACCCACAGAAGGCATATGTCCCGTTGAAAGTGATGGGATTGAAAGGAATGGGAAGAAGTTTCACCTTCAGTATTTTTATGTGCATCAGGAAAAGAGTCATCGGTAGGGATCTTGAGTTTGGTGCAAAGTGATGCAAAGACAGATTCAAGCTGGGTGGTCATTTCATGTTTGACTTCCACCATTGTAGACTGCAAAACTAAATTTACGGATGCATTTATGGATGCATCATGGGAGGCAATAGTAGCACTGAGTTATTGCACTTCTTGTTGGGTCTCGAGGAAACCAAATTGCAAGGTGTTGAAGCAAGAATCTAGTTCTTGGCTATGGGTATGGGCCATGAGGATGGGTGAACTGAAAAGGGAGTGGGCGGGGTCAGAAATTTTTGCAGAAAAATGATATGGATGAATGTGATAAGAGAGAAGAGATGAATATAATGGAATAGGTCTCAAATAATGGTGAAAAAATTTCCAGATTTTTTTTTTTTTTTTTTATAGCTACGGGGTTATACTTTGGTCTGAAGAATGCTGCAGTGTTGAAATCCCCAAATCCTGAACCAGAGAGAAATGTGTATTTACTTAGAAACCTGAACACATATGCACGACAATAAATCTATTCGGTTTAATTCTTTTATGTTTATGTTCCCCAAGGGTTAGGTTTTCAAGGGTTCTACAGACAAGGGTTTGCCCTGTGCTATAACTCTCTGATATACATGTGGGGTCCAACAGTAGTACTCAGCCCAATATCTTAGGGAACTAACTAAGGAGGATAGACCGTACCCTTAGCCGCACTACCCGACTACCCAGGTACTAGAGAGTATCTTCCCGAGTGTTGTTCTCGGTGACACTATAGCAATCCAGTGACTGATAGGTTTATCTAAAGAGGGCTTCAGGAAATCTAGGCCGATCCGTACACAGGTGTTTTCTGATGCACTACCACTCGAAGGGGTACCAACAGGGGTTACAAGGGTGGCCAACAGATGTGCACTTAAGAACCACTTCTATTTCCTGTGTGTATGAATCCCTCAACTGCGGGTCTATGCACATAACGACAGATCTCTGTGGCTTAAAGACGTCGGAATACATCTCTACCCTGAAAACAAATACCCACAATTTCTTCCAAGGAAAGTGCTCTGATACCACTTGCAAGATACCAGATATATAAAATATGCAGAACAAAAATAAAATGCTAGAAATGACAGAATAACAATAAAATAACCAACATAATCTTCACAATACACAAAAAGATATAACAATAGCAATTTGATTCAAAAAGAAATGTTCACAGGCCTCTTCGAGGGGGCAACCTCCAATCAAGCAGTGCTCTGTTACAATAATCTCCAAGTTAGGGTTCTGATACCCTCGACCCTTATTTATACTAAATATGTCTATTAAGAGAAGCATCTAAAGGAAGATCCTTCTAGAAGCGGAAGCTTCTATTAGGTCTTCTTACATCCGCCTTATTCTATTTTATTGAAAGGCCTTATTAATATTGACCTTTATTACATCTGAATACATTGATCTACCTATGTGTTGGTTAGGACCTTAACATAAATCTTGTTTGTTTTAATTTGTTTATGTTTTTGTTCCCAAGGGTTAGGTATTCAAGGGTTCTATAGATAAGGGTTTTCCCTATGTTATAGCTCTCTGATATACCTGCGAGGTCCAACAATAGTACTCGGCCCAATATCTCAGGGCACTAACTAAGGAGGATAGACCATACCCTTAGCTGTACTACCCGACTACCTAGGTACTAGAGATTATCTTCCTGAGTGTTGTTCATGGTGACACTATAGCAATCAGGAAGTTGATTAGTTTATCTAAAGAGGGCTTCAGGTAATATAGGTCAATCCGTACACAGGTGTTGTCTGATGTGCTACCACTCGAAGGGGTACCAACGGGGGTTACAAGGGTGGCCAACATATGTGCACTTAAGTACCACTTGTATTTCCTAAGTGTATGAATCCCTCAACCACGGGTTTATGTGCGTAATGATAGATCTCTGTGGCTTAAAGACTCCGAAATACATCTCTACCCTGAAAAAAAAATTAACCCGCACTTTCTTCCGAGGAAAGTGATCTGATACCACTTGTAATATACTAGATATAAAAAGTATGCAGAACAGAAATAAAATGCTAGAAATGGTAGAATAACAACAATATAACCAGAACAATCACCACAATAGCATTAAATGATATAAGAATAACAATAGAAATAACACTTTGATTCTAAAAGCAATGTTCATGGGCCTCTTTAAGATGGAAACCTCTAGTTGAGAAGATCTCTATTACAATAATATCCAAGCTAGGGTTCTCATACCCTCAACTCCTATTTATAGTAAATATGTCTATCAAAAGAAGCATCTAGAGGAATATCCTTCTAGAAGTGGAAGCTTCTATTAGGTATTCTTACATTCGACTTATTCTATTTTATTGCAAAGCCTTATTAATATTGACCTTTATTACATCTGAATATATTGTTCTACCTATGTGCGGGTTAGGACCCTAACATATGCATTGCAGTTAAATATGTTTGACACTACTGCCACTGAGGAGGACCTAAATATTGGTTACAAGCATGGTTTTAAAAGTGTGATTGAATATAGAAAAATCTTGGGCCAGACTCCTATCTACCCAGCCACGCAGGTAAATTAAATGAATAAGGAAACTCCAGTAGCTGATCGGGATATCGTGTATATCCAACAATATAACATAAATGTATCAGAGATGCAACCATAAACATAGATATATAGAAATACACGATTTCTATTAATGAAATAAATGTACAGAGACTGTAAAAATACAGAGTGAAAGACTCGTTAGAATGGTGGCAGCTTATCTCTGAGAAGAGATGTGACGACTACTCACATTCACAAGAAGATGGTTACAATGAAGCTGTGAAGGCCTTTTTACAATAAACAGGAATGCAAAAATTCCTATACATCCAAAAACCTAACCCTAGGAGATGAAGCGCCAAAATTCATGTGGGCCCCATTTGGGTAAGTTAGTACATCAACTTCCCGGGGTCGTAACGTTTGCATACGATCTCCATTTTAGCAGTATGATATCTCGTTGGAAAGGTATCATTGAGGAGATTCATTTTGGGGGGTCAATCATGCCTTTGGATATGATTGAGAACCCTGATCTCAAAAAACCTTCAATTAGGCCCCAAAAATGGCTCCAGAAATTAAAAACTGCTGAAAATAGTAAATTGCCAAATTTGCCAGAAAACTGTTTTGAGCCAGTCGGAAAAGGTGGGTGGCCATTGATATCCACCTGGATCAATATTCCCTCCTTAGGAAGAAATGTTATCCATTGTGTTGAGTTCCCGGGGGAGAGGGAAAACCATTTGTTGAATCTGCATCTTGGTGAGCTGCTTGCGTCGCTGGAGACATCACGCTGCTCAGTTTGTAGAAGTCTGTCACAAACCTGTTGAGGTTGAGGCTGTTCAACAAGTTAGGATACATGAGAGGATGGTGTGCAGAAGGAATCTTTGTGCTTTGATACAACCTTTTCGACCTTCTTCTATTGGATAGAAGGTGCTTGAGGCGAAGTTGTAGTGGTTGTAGTGTCCTTTTGTTCCCCTTTTGAACAAATTGTGAAGAAACTAAATTTTGTAGTATGAGATACTACCTTACGACACTTTTTAGGTGGAATAGTAGTTAGAACTACCTCTGGTATTCTGTAGAGATGACCCCCCAGAGAAACAATGACACTGTGGGGTTGAGACTCATAAACAGTGTAGTGCTTCCACATATATGGTTGGTCCAAGAGCACATCATAGACATCCAGTGGGGAAACATCACATAATACCTCATCCTTGAAGGGTTGGATGCCATATGATAATAAACATTGTTGGCTGACACCAAGATCTCGTCCTTGGCAAAGCCACTCGATGTTGTATGGTTGTGGGTGTGGTGTTGTTGACAATACCAATTGTTTGATGACCTCTGTTGAGATAAGGTTCATCTGGCTTCCACTATCAACAATAAAATTTAGTAGGGTCCCCTTCACCCACATCTGTGAATGAAAAAGTTGCTCCCCCTCTTCAAGATCTGTTGGTTCTTCTGGTTGAATTGTTGTGGTCATGACAATAGCAGTGGGGTCTGCGTCAATGATCTATCCTTTACCATTATTTTTAGAATTAGATTCTGAATCAGGGTTTGGCTCTTTGTCATTGATCTCGGCCACCAATGACTGTTTTAAGCGACATTCATCGGTGTTGTTCCAAGGGATTTTTTGGAACTCACACCATTTTTCAGTGTCCTTCTTTGTCTTCCCATGACCCTTCTTTTCCTATGTCTTGGACTAGCTTTTGGGAGACTGTTTGTTAGGGTTGTCTTTGTCTTATAGTAATACATGATTTTTAGTAATACATAGTAACACAGATATATAGTAATACATGATTTCTATTAATGAAAGAAATGTACAGAGGCTGTAAAAATACAGAGTGAAAGACTCACTAGAATGGTGGCAACTTATCTTTGAGAAGAGATGTGACGGCTACTCGCATCCGCAAGAAGATGGTTACAATGAGGCTGTGAAGGAATTTTTACAATAAAAAGGAATACCAAAATTCCTAGACATCCAAAAACCTAACCCTGGGAGATGAAGCGCCAAAATTCATGTGGGCCCCGTTTGGGTAAGTTAGTACATCCGTTTTAGCCATATGATAGCTCGTTAGAAAAGTATCGTCGAGTAGATTCATTTTGGGGGCTCAATAATTCCTTTAAATATTATTGAGAACCTCTATCTTGAAAAACCTTCATTTAGGCCCTTAAAATGGCCCCTGAAGTTAAAAACTGCTAAAAATAGTAAATTGCCAAATTTGCCAGAAAATTGTTTTGAGCCAGTCAAAAAAGGTGGGTGGCCACCGATATCCACCTGGATCAGTAGCATGCCTGTAAAGTATATTCATATTTTATTATATCACAACTACACATACAGGTAAAGAGCAATAGTGTAATGTTAATCAAAATAATGAATTAGTTATTTTAATTATATTTCAACATATCGATATGATCATTTTCATTGTTGCAGTTCACGACATAGAACAAATTCCTTGACACCCTTCTCACCGACATACCATAAGTATGGTACATGAGCGCACACAAAAAATAGAAGGACAGACCACACAAAATACAATGTCCTCGGAGGATTTTGATACCCCAATTGTCAATTTTATGAATGTAAAAAAACAGAAATCAAAGAAAATTAGATGCATAAATTCATGACTTGTATTTGGATGTTTATTGATGTTTATATGTTCATATGCTTCAATGTTTATATGTTCATATGTTTTGATGACTATCCTAGTTATGCATGAATGTCTATATGTTTTCTATATAAAGAAAATCATTTGTTGGGTATGGGGAATTGAGAGCGATGTGAGGGGGGGGGGAGGGGCCATATGAGATTCCACCTTCATGTGGTTGGCCCTGTTTAGTAGAGAATAACCTATTCTCGAAAAAAAGAGAATCTCATTAAGGTATGCGACCACTTAATTTTTTTCTATAGTATTTTACATAACAAAATGCATGTTTACTTGCTTATTAATTATTTACTCATATAAATAATTTTCCTTTTATGATTCATGCATGTCTTGGTGATGGATATGCATCTCATGGAAAACTCTTATCAATTTGTATGGGCTAATGGATCTAGCGAAAGGACAATGAAAAGGTAAGGGTTTTGACATGTTTTTAAAGTAGGCTTTATACTAGTAAAAGTTCACAATCCTCATGAAAGGATAAAATTGCATTTTTGGTAGACAAGCATCAGTGTTTTTAACAAAGTATGAATCATAAGCTATGGGAAAAACCTTTTTTTTGTATTCTTACATTGACCAAAAGGGACAAGAAAATATTCAAAAGAAGGGACATCAAGATCTCCTCAAAAAGGGACAGCAAGATCTTCAAAAGAAGGGACAACAATATCTCCACAAAAAGAGACAACAATATCTTCAAAAGAAGACACATCAAGATCTCCACAAAAAGGGACAACAAGATCTTCAAAAGAAGTGAAAACAAGATCTCCACAAAAAGGGACAACAAGATCTTCAAAAGAAGGGACATCAAGATCTCCACATAAAGGGACAACAAGATCTTCAAAAGAAGAGACAACAATATCTCCACAAAAATGGACAAAAAGATCTTCAAAAGAAGGGACAACAAGATCTCCACAAAATGGGACATCAAGATATTTGTTGCACGGAACTCCTAGACTACTTATTGACATTATAAACATTTCAACATCCACACCAATAAGCCATTTTGTTACTAAAAAATGGCAATTATAACATAATTAACATATACATATGTCAAATAAAAATAGAAGATAGAAGATAAATATAACTATCTATATATCCATGGCTCTGAAGAGACTATTGTATGAAGTGTCCTTTAAGAGCCAAGAGTCACTATTACTAAAAATCTGAATTATGCAGATTTTTTGTTTGCTGAAAATATGATATATGTAGTTTCAATTGTAGTATTGAGTTTTGGTGGGTCAATTTTGACAGTTAAAGAAAAACAGGTTTGGACTAATGTTACTCATTGTAAAGATACATACAAATTATTTTATTCCCATTTAATTTGTAGTTTTATATTCCCTATTTTCTTTTATTGTGTATAGGTATAAATTATTGAAAAATGTCACCTTTAGGTCATCCTAAAAACGATAAAAAACAATGTTTAATTGATGATGCATTTGGTATTCATCAATGCTCTAATCAACCATGCAACTCTGAAAATGAAGTATATGATCATCCATTTGAAGGTCCTGAATCAAATAGTAATGAACTTCTTTGAAGAGGAACCAACATCCAATAGGCCCAAAAGAGCATTCTAGTCCAACTGGAAGCAAGGGAATTTAGTATCCAGGTTTGTATTTTTTTATTGTTTCAAGTTTGAAATAGGAAAAATGAACTGTGATTTGTGTAATGTATGTTAATCTTTGGTTGAAATGTTGATAAATTCCTTTGTGTAGTCTATGTTTTTTGTTTTTTAATTTGTGCAAGACCTGTTGGCTATGCGATTAACCTGTGGCTTGAGAAACCACGACTCAGGGGCATCTAAGCCGTCAAAATCACCCGGGGATAGCACCCAGCCTGAGCCACACCAACCCTTAACATGGTTGGATTTTTTTTTCCCCTCAGGTTTCCAACCAGTGACTTTAACAAAACAAAGTGGCTTAACAACACACTCCATCACCGACTGCCCTACACCTCGGGGACCTTTGTGTAATCTATGTTAATCTTTGGTTGAAAGGATAAAATTTCATCGATTACAAAACTAACACCAAAAATAAAATACAGGAAAAAATATACCGTCCATGGACAACATAGACTGTTTTACTCAAGCACAAGAACCTTTTTGTAATCTATCCAACTATTACAATGTTTGTCAGGTTTTTAAGGTCTGCTAAGAAGGATGATAGAATGTAGTGTGCAAATTTTCAACAAATTTCTAGCATACTTGTTCTCTTCTCCCCTTTCACGTCTCCCACAGTTCTCCTTTATGAGGAGATAAGAGACTAGAAAATATTTCTCCTTCAAGGACCTTTTAGTTATGGCATGGAATTATAGTAAATAAGAGGTGAGTGTTTTGGAAAATAAAACAATAGTAAGTACAGGTTATTTGTTGCCCACCACCTAGAAGTTTTAGTCACTTTATGTTTCATTTCTGCCTAAGAGTGATCACATATGAGTTTGTCTTTCATTAGTTCATTTTTTTTTTCCTTCTTTCTTTTAAATAATAACTATCATGAGTTTATTTTCACATAAATAACCATTAAAAAAATGGTTCATTATAAGATCCAATGATAAGTTACTTTCATATATCATTCACTTCACATTGTCCATATTTAGCTAAGTCTATTTTTTGAATGTTCATAAATGTTTCCCACGAACCACAGTCTATCATAGACATATTGTCCAAAAATAGTTAATTTTTCAGCAACTCAAAGATTTACATCTAAGGAGGTAGAGTCATTTCCCATGAAAACGATCCTCATTATAAGGAAATACTATAACTCTGATATCAGATCTTGTTCGGAACCAATCACTACTCTTTTCCAACTCTTCAAGGATCTGGGAGCGGGGAGGATATTTTTCCTGTGGCTTCCATGAATCAGACTGCCATGCACATTCCATCTATTTATTCACTCCAAAATCTATCTACCATGCACAAAATTACTCTCAATCATCCATAACACATGCAATTTGTATGCAATACATAATTCAAATCAAACAAGTCCAGTGTTGTTTGACTGTAGTGAACTAGGTATAGATTGATGTGAAGGAAAGACAATGAGTACTTCTGAGTTGGCATCCAGGTTGTATATTGAACCATTATTTCTATCATGTGTCTAACATAAATAACACTTTCAAAAAATCATCGTCATGTCTTTGCATAAGCTAAGACATGATTTATTCTCTTTTTTACACTTAGAGGTCTGGATAATAGAAAGTATATTTTCATATTTGAAATTTGTCCAGACAGAACAGTAATTGAACAACAAATGATAACTAAGTAGAAGGAACAACAAACGCTAATTAAGAGAAAGAAACATCAAATGCTAATTTAATGGAAAGGAGCAACAATTGCTAATTTAATTGAAAGGAACAATGCATGTGAAATTGAGAGCAATTGTCAAGAAGTAAACTACATCAATTGGAATCTGCAATAGCAATCGACAACATTCAAAGGAAAGCATCTATATTCTACAAGAAAACAATATCAAAAAATTAACACGCTTCTGCATTATCATAACAATGATAAAAAGGATTTAAAGTTCAAAAGAAAAATCAAACTGATAAAATATAGATTAAGACATTAACTCCTTCAGACTGGGCCCTCGGTCCTCAAAAGCATTACTACTAGGAACTCAGTATATGAAAATGATGGAAACGTTCAAAATCTTTGTTAATTCCATAACTGAGAGAACATTTGCAGAAACTGTTTGTGCAGAGTATTTCTGAATTTTGAATGCTTAGATACACTTCTTCGATTATTCTTTCTAGGATTCACTACTCTTTATATATTACAAAATATGGGTAAATAAATATATCATGAGGATCAATAGATCCTCAGGATCGCTATTACTATTTTTGAAGTTTACAAAATAGAGAACTAATCTCTCTTGAAACTGCTTTATGCTCCATATCATTAGCCTCCAATAGCTTGTGCATCTTCGAAATATCTTCTGCTATTGTGAGTTTACCAATATTTACCCATTCCTGTAACAAAATCAAACAATTCCAACCATATTTTAGAATTTATGAACTTCAACTCAATGATAGTTCTAGAAGACATTTTAGTCATTTCTTGTCCTATTTTATTCCTAAGTAACAAAAAAGTCATTCAAGATGATGTCATAAATCATGGAAATGAGGAGAATATATGGACCTTTTCATAACCCAACATACCCCCCAACTTTCATTCTTGCATGTCCTCATGCAAAGAAGTGGTGCTATAAGGAGGAAAATTTGGTTCACCAGGTGCCCTAAACCCATTCTTTCTTCTGAGTTCACCAAAAGCAATGTCTTCTATAGATAGTGGTGAATTTAATTGGTTTACCTTCTTGAATAGATTTCACCCTCAGCAACAGGTAGCATTCTAATAAAAACAAAGTATAATTGGTAGAAGGATCTCTACAATCTATTGCATCAGTGCAGATATAAAAAATCGCTTTGATTTGCTCCAAAGCTTTTTCTAGTTTACCTTGTACCTTCTTTGTCTTCCCTTGAACCTTAGACAGGTCAGCATGTGTCTCATTTTTTGTGGCTAACATGGTTTTGAGTTGTTTAAAAACTCTTTGGTTCTCTTTCATCGTCACCATTTCATCTCTGGTTTGGGTCAAGGCTTGTTGGGCTTATACGAGTTCTTCTTCTAATCTTTCAATGATGGCACTCTGATCTTGAAACTGAGATATGTCTTCAGTATTACACCTTGCTTCATTCATTAGTGGAATTACTGTCTGAGTTTATGCATCTATGGTATCCAGAGGAGTGGGAATTACCTCCGTAGGTTGAGCAGCTGAAGCTCCTTAGGTTGAGCATCTGTAGTCTTAGTCTGAGGTTCCATTTCTACTATTTCTTCGAGGATATGCAACTTTGTCTATGTTCCTACAGAACTCGTTTGGACTTCCCTCCTAAGAAGAGGGTTCCTTCCCTATGCTCTATGTCTTTTGGTCTTCTTTCTTTCATGGATCTTATTGGCTTTCTCTAGTTGTTTTCTTAATTCCTTGATAATTTCCTTAAGCTTGCCAACTTTATTCTTTAACACTTTAATCTTGTTAACCCTTCTCTTCAACAACTTGTTCTCTCATTTTAACTTTCTAATTATGCTGTGGATTTTTCCTAATCTCTATTTCTCTGAGCTGACAGGATTTTCCTCACCTTGATCTGTCTTTAGTGGCTCTTCTGCTTGCCCTACTTGGGTATTTACCTCATTATGAGGTTCTTCTTGTGCTATATCATATGGGAGTGACATCTTAGTTCTAGGGAAATATTTATCTAGGTTCGAAGGAGAGGCTGGCACCTAGTTTTCTTCTGGCCTGTTGTGTCTCTGCTAGTTGAGGTCCCAAAACTCCCTAAAACATGAGCTATCTCTACCTCATATCTTTTCAAAAAAAATTCTATGAGGTGTCCCAATGTTGGTAGGGTATCTTCCTGACTGTTTCGTTGTGGTGTTTTTTTTGTCTTCTGAATTCCCTAAACATCTCCCTGTAAGGGATGCTCTGTTATGTCCTGAATTTCTTTAGGTTTTTCTATTGTATCTTGAATTTCTTCATGACGTCTTATCTGCCTGCTTCTTCTTTTCCCTTCAATGGGAGATTTAGGAGCATCCATTGCTCATTTTATCTTCCTCGTTGATGCCTTTGCATGTGATGTCTGAGTCTCTGCAAATTGGATGGGGTTTGCCTCGACTTCAGGTTGAGGAGGTGGAGCTTCCATTTGGGAAGTAGGTTCCCCTTCCTGTGTTACTTCAATTCCCTAGGTTGGGTCTTCATGTTGTAATTTAGTTTTCTCTAATTGTAAGGTCCTATTGGCCTTAATAAGATCCCCCCAGGTGATTTGAGTTTGACTTGGGGCCTTATTTACTATTATTTTTACCAATCCATGGTGGCTGATGAAAGTAACAGGATCTTTTTCCTTTTGTGTTCTTATAGCGACCTCATGTAACATAACATTTAGAAAAAATGGTAAATTTATTACTAACTATTGTTTGAGCGCATCTAGTAGTTTGAGGTGGCATGGGCGGATCACATCATATCTTTCATTGCAGGTAATATACCTTTGTATGAAACCTGCCAGTTATTTCCAGGGTTTGCTGAGAGTGTTGGGGTTAAGTCCCTTTCCCTTTTTATCCAATTCCTCTCCAGGGTCTACGAAGGATTCTACAGCTTCTTTAAGCATTGTATATCTTCCATACCATTGTATTCCTATGTTAGGAAGGCATGTAACCTCTGCTACGATTTCCTGAGTGACTAGAATTTGTATATCTCGAACCATGGAGGTTTCTCCCTGCAATTTCTAAAAGAATTCTATTGTGATGTCTGTATCGTATCCCTGTAACCGATTGAAGTACTCTATCCACCCCAGATGGTGTAGGATTTCTCTTACATGCTCAGTTACTTGTAAGAGTGTTGGTTCCCATCACACACTTTGGCCTCCCATATTTATGTATGTAGGTGAGGATGACTAACGTTCCTTGTTGTAGCTTAACTCAAGTAGATTTTTGAAAACAACAAAATGAGTCAAATATAGAACGACATTGTGTGTATATAGAAAAATGTTCATTTTCATAATTACTACATTCATTGAAATCTATCAGTAAATGTGTCGAGCATCTACCCCCCATAAATGGAAAGGTAGACCTTGACTATCAAACATACGAGTGTAATAATGGTGGGGAGTGACTATGAGGTGAAATTCTATGGCATCGCCTTCGCTGCCACTGAAAAAAACAATCACTAATAACTTTCAATCAAGCACTTTAATGGTACTAATGATAATCATCACTTTGTGTGGGAAATTTGAATTATTTTATGCATGGTAGAAACAGTTTGAGGAAAAGGATTCTAAATGATTTTAAATTTGTTCACATGTTAAAATTTTCCACAAATCATAACGTTGTTACTCTCCCCCTTTTTTTATTAGATATATCTGGAATGATAGCCTCAATGTTTAGAAAAGTAAATCTAAAAAAACACTAAAACTTGGCGTATTTAAGGTATACTAAGATACCATAGGCAGATCCACTGCTGCCAGCATGTGTCCATAGCCTTGACAGGGTTTCCTTTTAACCCATAGATGAGCCTGTATCCTTAATAAATGGTTTGAATTGTATTTTCCAAAGAATACCATTATCCTAGTTTGGTAGCCAGATAATGATAATGCCACTCACCGGAGTCACTAGATTGTAACCCAAGTTAACAAGTCGACTCGTGATGATATCTCTTGTCCTTTGACGAAAAAATGCCAAAGGCCACATGTCTAACTTATACCTATATACAAGATATTAGCAATCGGAAAAAAAATCGTTCTTTTTAAAAGGAACAATAAAGGAGCCACAATAAGAAAAAAATCATGAAAGGAATAACAATTGTTCTTTTTAAAAGGAACAACAAAGGAACAACAATCATTATTTTTAAAAGGAACAACAAAGGAGCCACAATAAGAAAAAAATTGTGAAAGGAACAACAAAGGAACAACAATCCTTACTTACTTCTTGGCAGAAGGATTCTTTTGAAGGCAGTTGATGGTAAAGTTGTAGTTGGTGTCCATTGACCAAAAAGGGATACCTAGACCCATCGATGGTAATTAAAGTGACAATGTCATTATCATGTACTTCATTAATTTCATATGGTCCCAACCACCTTGTTTGTAATTTTCCAGGAAAATCTTGAAATATGGAATCATAGAGGAGCGCCCAATCGCCTTTTTGGAAGGATTTCTTCTTGATATGTAGATTTTCATGTAGATTTTTTTTTTTTAACTTAAAGGAAGCGTGGATTTTTTTTTACAAGAGTGGCAATAGAGATGAAAGTTCATCACACTTTTCCACGGTTTTGCGTTGCACATATATCATCTGCGTCGTAAGTTTTGTCTCTGCCAAATGTTTTCGTCGCTACTTCCATGCTTTTTCATCGCAACTTTCCACAATTTTGTGTCACACGTATGGCATCTGCATCGTAATTTGTTGGTAAGTTTTTTACCTTAACATGGTTTGTCGTCCCTATTGTGACGAAGTTTCGTCACAATATCCACACTTTATAAGGAAAACCTACCACCACGTGGAGGGATAATTTCGTCGTTGTTTCCATGAACACCTAGTTCATGGATATATCGAGAAAAAATAGCGACAAAAAAAAGTCTTTGCTTTCGTGGAAGGTGCGATGGATATGTGTGGCAATAGCAACAAAAGATCGTGGCAAATTTGGTCATATGTAGTAGTGCAATTTTCTGAGTTAAAACAATATTATCTTGGGTCTGCGCCCATTCGACCACTCTATATTATTTCATTGTGACATATAACCTGATGGGTAGTGGGACTACCTTCAATGCAATCTGAAGGTGACTTCTAGTGCTAAACATAATTCAGATTGGGCTAGCAGTATTCCTGATCAGAGGATTACTTTGGAGTATTGCTTCGGTATAGGCTCTAGTATGGTTTTGTGGAGCAGTAAGAAGCAGTCATGTGTATCATTCAGTACATCTAAGGAAGAATATGTGGTAGCATGTACAACATGTAGAGAAGTAATGTGGATTCAAAAGCTGTTGTCTAGGTTATTCGGTCTCAAACTAGAGACGACCTACATTTGGTGTGACAACCAGAGTTGCATGAATTTTTCATAAAATCTGGTGTTCCATGAGAGTTCGAAGTATATCAAGATCAAATATCACTATATTAGATATATGGTATCAAGGGGAGTGGTGAGGCTCTAGTACGCGACTATCAAGGAGAAGGTTCTGAATGTGTTTACCAAGCCATTGTCAAGGATGAAGTTTGAGCACTTCATAGACAATCTTGGCATGGTCCCTCTTCATACGGAATGATGAGATATATATGCATTGGATGTGAAGTCACAAGGGTGAACGTGACAAGGTAAAGATGCATTACAGGGAAGTGGATGTCTTGGGGACATGTTGTAGTTATTTGAGAGATACCCATAGGCCTTGGATGCATTGGATGTGAAGTCACAAGGGTGCACATGATGAGGTACCGATGCATTAGTCGTGAAGTCATGGGGGTGCAATTGATGAGGTACAGATGCATTGCAAGGTACTGGATGTCCTAGGGACATGTTTTATTTATTTAATAATTACCCATAGGTCTTGGATTCATTGGTTGTGAAGTCACAAAGGTGCACATGATGAGGTACATATGCATTGTAGGGTAGTATATGTCTTAGGGACATGTTGTAGTTATTTGAGAACTACCCATAGGACTTGGATGCATTGGCTGTGAAGTCACAAGGGTGCACATGATGAGGTACATATCCATTGTGAGGTAATGGATGTCATGGTGACATGTTGAAGTTATTTGAGAGCTACCCATAGGTAATCTTCAAACGTAATATTTAGAGGTAATCTTGGCATAATGTAGAATGACTCCCTCTCTGAGAGGGAGTTTTGATGTTTGGGCAGCATCGGAAATAAATTCTACTAGATTAATAATTATTAATGTGATTATTAATTATTAAACAATATTATTAATTATAATATTATTAATGTAATAATATATTTATAATATAAAGTATAAATATATATAATAAAGTATAAAGTATAAATATAAAGTATATTTATATTATATTTATAATATAATATAAAATATAAATATATTTATTATCCAAGGGGCACATCCTTTCATGGATGGTCACCATATGTTCTATATATATGGAACACTCATCATTGTAATAATTTATTCTACATACAATCTATCTCATCTCATCTCTTATGAAAATATAATAGTATTGTAGAAAAGGATGTCCTTTGTATGCAATACAAGTGTTGAACTTTGTTGAGGAAAACAAACCAAGCCTAGATGACCATCTTATATTAAGAGAATATAAAGATGTATTTCCAGAAGAGGTACTAGGTCTACCTCTAGGAAGAGATATTGACTTCTCAATAGAAATTATACCTGGTGTGGTGCCAATGTCTAGAGTACTGACGCAGACATCCCCTTTTTCCTCGAAAAAGCTTTTGCGCTGACCTCCCAGTCTCAATGGATTGTTCTAACTTCACCTTTGAACCGAAATGGATCTTTCGATTCCTCACTGGAATCTATGTTAAAAACCCAATTCACAGGTCCTTCCTTTTCCCTCTGTCACAACTTCTACACATACCTGATCTCTTCCCAACTGAAAATTCAGGTTTTGAGGATTCATGATCTCTGTTGTTGAGAAATTCAACCTTCTCGATTCCCTGATCTCCGATATCCCAAAATGACGAAACAGATTCAACAACGGTTAGTCCCCATGGCTACCTTTTGGTCCATGTGACCACTATTCCATATGATCACAGTCCTAAGTCTTTCACGATTTCGGACTTTCAAATGTCGAAACGCATGGACCCCTTTGTCCTCAGGATTCCCGATCCTCCAAATCCTAATTTCCCAAAATGGTCTCCTTTTCAGGATTTTCCTCCAAAGACCTTCATTATTTCCATGCATCCCCTAGAGATGGATGGTCCTAATCACTTCATGGTTTCAGGAACTAAAATGCTTATGGGTTCTTCCCTTGGAACTCCCGAAGTTTCGATTCCTGACCTCCTATATGCTGAACTAACATCAATTGGCCCCACACCAGAGCTTTCCACCTTATTGGGGTTTCAGACTTCGCGGTTCTGAAATGTGTGTGCTTCCTATCTTTAGGATTTGTGAAACACCGAATCCCAAAATTTTGATGGCTTCTGATCTTCACCACATGTGCCAACCGATGGACGGTCCTCGATCATTCACGATTTTGTGAAGTCAAATACCGATGTCCTCCTGTCCTCCTGAATCCTGAAAATCCGACATGTGAAATGCTGACGGGCTCTTGATTATCACCACTTGTCTCAACTAATAGAAGATCCTGATTCAGTCTCAGGATTTCACAACTTGTGATTCCCCGATGTTGTAGTTTCTCTATCAACTTAAAACCCCACTAGCCGAAATACCAACGGGTTCTTGATCTCTGCCACGTGTCCCAACATATGGAATATTGAGATCAAGATCAGGGTTTCCACCATGAAGTGACCCAATCTCTTTTCCTCTAAACTTCCGATATTCCGAACTCCAATATCCTAATTCCTTTCATGACCTACACTCTGCCTGCGAGAGGTTAAATCCTGTGCAACTCCTGTCAGATTTTACGGCTAACGGGTAACTAGGTGAGGATCCAACACCTCATGACCTCCTGAGCTTGAAACTCTGGAAACAGCCGTAACCTCCTTGCTTCTCTATCATATCGAATGGCTGGCAGGATTTCGCTAATCCTCTATAAAGAATTCTAGCCGTTCGTCTCTTCCCTTCAATAAATTAGCAGGTTTGAATCCTTTGGGGGTCTTCCATGACTTTTAGCCTCTCAAGAACCTCTTTCATACACTCCTTGCAGAAAACCTTCAATTTCTTTAGTCCTGAACTCCTTCAACTCCGTGCACTCCTTGCAGTGACAATCCTTCAATAGCTTCTCGAGCTTCAAACCCTGGATTCAAGCTTGGTCTATGCACACATTGCATGATTCCTGTGCCTAATTGTACCTTTGAGAAAAATGAGAACAAAAGCTAATCTATCTGAGCTTTCAGAGACAAACCTCTGAACCCCTTTGTCAACACACTCCTTGCAGACAATTCAACTGCACTCCTTGCAGGATCCCTCGCTCAGATAGAGAAACAATTGAAACTCATTTCCTAACTCTTTCTCTCTCAGACTTCAATAATTTAACAAGAAATCATCCATACACAACATAGAAATCAAATGTATAATGGAAAGAGTAAAATTATGAACATACCATTCAACATACACATACAAGAAACGACTACAACGCCATGAATCTGAATTAAGACTTCTTCTATTAACTTAATCTTTGTACATGGGTGTTTTTCAATTACAGTTTCTCTGTTCCAGCTCTGTATGCTCTCTTTTCTTCCTCTTGGTAATGTTCTTCACTACTCTTCTCTCAATTGACATCCTCCTTCTATGTTACAATTACACAATGAGGGTGTCTATATCCGTTTTCCCTCCACTCCTAAAACTGTCAACTCTAAGAATTCAAAGCTACCTACTAACATAAATGATTTCTACCTACTATGGATGAGAGAGGATCGCTCAAGGTCCTTTACAATATATAAGTATGCCTCTCCTTAACTATCACATTTAATTTTGGCACATCTAATCTTCAAAAGTTTTTTTTTTTTAAGCAATTTATCATGTGCTCAAAATGTGTTTCATTTGCCCCACGCTAGCTTGACGTTGACGATGCTCCTGCATCATACTCCCTCACTTGAAAATTTTCATGGAATCCTTTCCATGAGCTCTCGCATGGTCTGTCCATGCTTCTGAATCTCTGCTTCATTCTCCCAGCTGGCATCTTCAACTGGATGTCCTTTCCACTTGACCAAGTATTCAAAGTATTGTATTCTTCTGGTCTTCTTGCAAATTATTTTTTCTAGTATGCTTTCCATCTACGGCTTCTCTGCAACATGCATCTACTTTGTCCACTGGATCTCTGGTTTTTCATGACTTGTTCCTGCTTCCTCAGTTTTGTATGGGTACAAATCTGAGACATTGAATATTGGAGAAATTCTAATCCCATTGGGTAATTTAATCTCATAAGAATTCGCTCCAAATTTCTTCAAGACCTTACATGGTCCGATCTTCTTCATCTTCATTTTTTTATATGTCCCCTTCGAGAACCTTTCCTTTCTTAGATGTGCCAGAATCAAATCATCAACCTCAAATTGAATTTGTCTCCTGTGTTGATCTTCTCTTCGTTTATACTCCTGGCTTGAGTTCTGTAAACACTCCTTCACCTGGTTGTGAATTTATTTCATCGCTTCTGCGAAATCTTCTGCACTAGTTCTCTTAGTCGCAATCTATTCTGAATCCCTCAGCTCAAAAATTCCTCTCAGCTACATGCCATAAAAAATTTGAAATGGAATTCATCTTGTGCTTCTGTTGATTAAATCATTATAAGAAAACTTCGTCTGTGGTAATATGTTGTCCCACTGGCTGTGGTGTTCTATCACCAAGCTCCTCGGAAAGTCTCCAAAACTCTTGTTTACGACTTCTTTCTGTCCATCCATCTGAGGATGATAAGTTGAACTGAATGATAAATTTGTTCCCATCTTCTTCCATAAGTTTCTCCAGAAGTGTCCCACAAACTTAGTGTCTCGATCCAAAACTATGCTCCTTGGTAAGCCGTGAAGTCGAATGACTTCTTTGAAAAACAGATTCGCAATGTGAGTTGCGTCACTGGTTTTCTGACAGGGAATAAAGTGTGCCATTTTGGAAAATCTATCCACCACCACAAATATTGAGTCAAACCCTCTTTGCGTTCTTGGAAACCCCAATATGAAATCCATCATGACTGCATCCCACGACCTCTCTAGTATTGGAAATGGTTGATAAAATCTTGCATTCTATCTCTTTCCTTTCGAATGCTGGAAAATTTTGCATCTGTCCATGAATCTGTTGACATCTGCTCGCATTCCCAGCCAAAAATATGACTCATTCAATTTTGTGAATGTCTTGTTGTGACCAAAGTGCCCGACCAATCCTCCACTGTGTTTCTCCTTCAGCAAATTCTCCCTCATGGAGCATTTTGGAATACAAAGTTGATTACCTTTAAACAACAATCCTTCTTGGATTATGTATTATGTCCATTGGCTTCTATCTCTGAGAATTGGATTCTCGGCTGCTTCATATGCCTTCTTAAAATCTGGATCATCTCTGTACATGTCCCCGAGGTCATCAAAACCCAGTGTTTTAACTCTGAACTCCTACAACAACAAACATTTCCTACTCAAAGCATCAACAACCTTGTTAGTTGTTCCAGAAATATTCTTAGTTACAAAAGTAAAGTTCTACATGTATTCAACCCATTTTACATGTCTTTGATTCAACGTTTCCTATTGAGTCACAAACTGCAGTGCATGATTGTCACTGTATAGGACAAACTCCTTTAGAATCAAATAGTGTCTCCACTTATTCAATGCCTGAATGATAGCATAGAAATCCTTGTCATATGTGGAGTATTTAACCTTCACTTCATTCAGCTTCTCACTAAAGTATGCTATCAGCCTATTTTCTTTACCTAAGACTACCCCTATTGCAAATCCACTTGCATCGCATTTCACTTGATATGTTTTCTAGAAATCTGACAACACTAGAATTAGTTGTTCCGTAATCTTCCTGTTCAACAAATTAAAAATCTTCTCAGCCTCTTCTGTCCAGTGAAAAGATTTGTGTCTTTTCTTCACTGTGTCCATCATCGGTGCACTAATTCCACTAAAATTCTTGATGAACTTCCGGTAGAAACTAGCCAATCCGTGAAAACTTCTCACCTCAAATATGCTCTTCAGTGATGGCCAATTCTTGATCACCTCCACCTTATCTGGATCCATCCTCAATTTATCTGCAGAAATAACAAAGCCAAAATAGATGAGTTTTGTCTTCATGAATGAGGACTTCTTCATGTTTATCAGCAGCTTCTCTTGCTGTAATCTCTTCACCACTGTAACTAAGTGTTTTAGACGCTCTGCCTCTATTTTACTGAAGATCAATATATCATCCAAATACACAATGACAAATTCTTCGATGAACTCCTTCAGGACATCGTTCATCAAAATCATGAAGGTACTTGGTGCGTTTGTTAAACCAAATGGAATAGAAAGCCATTCATACAACCCTTTGTTGGTCTTGAAGGTTGTTTTCCATTCATTACCTTCCCTCATACGAATCTGGTGATATCCACTTTTCAAATCAATCTTTGAAAAAAAATTTGCTCCACTTAAGAAATCCATTAGATCATCCATCCTTGGCAATGGTAATCTATACCTGATGGTTATCTTGTTGATTTCCCTTGAATCGGTACACATCCTCCAGCCTCCATCTTTCTTTGGACTGAGTACTGTCGGAACAACACATGGACTCAAGATTTCTCTAACCAACCCTTTATCCAACAAATCCTGAACTTGTCTTTTGACCTCTTCATTCTCCTACGGCGCTAATCTATATGTTTCGTTGTTTGGTAAACTGGCTCCAGGTATGAGATCAATATGATGACTCACACTTCTTATTGGTGGCAATGAACGAGGTAGTTCATCCACTACTATGTCAGGGAACTCTTCCAGTAGTTATTGAACCTCTTCTGGTAAATCATCTATCCTTGTGTTGGTTAAAACAATCATTGGCTTCCTGACCACAAAGAATTGTGGTTCCTCCTTCTTCTTTACCTTGTTAAAGAGTTCGTACCCACTCATGAGAAGTACAATGTTACTTACTTCAGGTTTCACTTCCTTATCTTTGATTGGAAGCAACATGTGAGTTCTTCCATTCTTTTCTAGGGTGTATATGTTCATCCTCCCATCATGAATCACATTTCTGTCATATTTCCACAGTCTACCCAGCAATAAATGACAAACATCCATGGGAATAACATCACAGAGTATATTATCATTATATCCTCCTATCTTAAATTCAACTAAACATTGTTTAGTGACATTTACCTGATGTCCCTTTTGTAGCCATGAAACTCTATATGGACTTGGATGTTCATTCATCTCCAGCTCCATATTTTCTACCATCTCCATTGAAATGAGATTATCCGTGCTACCACTATCCACAATGACCTTGCATACCCTATCCTTGGTTTTGCAAGAAGTCCGAAAAAGTCTGTTTCTCTGTACTGGATTTTCCACCTCATTCTCTGGTTTCAAAAGAACTTTCCACATCATCAGTGATCTTCTGCCTTTAGCATATTCAACCTCAACATTCCACCTTTTTTCTTCAGCGATTTGAGTCTCTCCACTCTCTTTCTTCTTGTCTGGACATTCATAATATTTTTGTCCATTCTTTCCACACGTGAAGCATTTTATTACTCCACCTCTTCCTCTTCCTCTACCTCTAGTATGAGGAAAAAAATTATTATCAGCACAATCTCCTCTTTGTTCGGTATGCTTCCCTCTCTGTTTAGCATATTGTCCTCGCTGTGAGGTTCCACATCTTTCAGTTCGAACCTGAGGTTTCTTCTAGTCCTCCTTGGGTTTCTGATTTTTATCTTAGACAACTGATTTTCCCCTGGCTTGACTTCTGTCTCGGCCTCTTTGACCCTGCTTTCAGCTCAACTTTTCTTCAGCCTTTAGAGCCATATGATAAGAATCTTCCACCGTTCATATGGTTACCATGCTCATATCATCTTGAATGTCATATCTCAGGCCATTCATGTACTTGGAAACCTTTTCACCTTCTCTTTCCCAATGACCTACCCTGATGTTCAGCCTATAGAATTCTTCAATATATTCCTTCACTGTCATCAACTTCTTTCTCAAATTTTTCATTCTTCAAAACAGAGTAATTTGATAATCTCTGGGGATGAATTTTGCCTTCATCTTCGCAATCATCCTATCCCAAATCTTGATTTTCTGCTTTCCTTTGCAGTGTATATCATCTTGTAGTTCATCCCACCACAATATTGCATGTCCTTTCAATATTGTGAAGGCATGTATGACTTTCTTGTCTTCCTCAACATATTCATAGTCAAAATAAGTGTCCAGAGCTCTAATCCAGTCTAGAAGCTCTTCATCATCCAGGTTTCCTTCATAAAATGGGATGTCTATTTTTGCCCTAGCACCCATCCTTGTGACAGCTCTAATCAAGCATTCATTTGCGGCATCTTCCACTGAAACTTCTTGTTCTTCATGTTCAACTTCATTTTCACTTTCAGAATCACTAAGATCCCCAATACCGACTATGCGTCTCTATGTTGTCTCCATGTCCTCAAGTCTAGCACATAAATCACACATTTCTCTTGCCATGGCTAGGTCATGCATCTGCCTACCTCTTCTTCTTTGTATTTCCCTTTCCTCTGGCAGATCGGGTGTTTTCATGTCCCTTCTTCTTGGCGGCATGGTGAATTTTCCTTTTCCTTGCCACAGAAAGCAAAGAACCCTTTCTGTGCTCTGATACCAAACCTGGCATAGACATCCCCTTTTGCCTCCGCAAAGCTTCTGCGTTGACCTCCCGGTCTCAATAGATAGTTCTAACTTCACTTTCTCACCGAAATGGCTCTTTTGATTCCTCACTGGAATCGCTATTAAAAACCCAATTCACAAGTCCTTCCTTTTCCCTCTATCACAACTTCTACGCATACCTAATCTCTTCCCAACTGAAAATTTAGGTTTCAGGGATTTTCAATCTCTATTGTCAATAACCTCATCCTTCTTGATTCCCCAATCTCCGATATCCCAAAATGTTGAAATGAATTCAACAACAGTTAGTCCCCGTGGCTACCTTTTGGTCCATGTGACCATTATTCCATATGATCATAGTCCTAAGTCTTCCGCGATTTCGAGATTTCGAATGCCGAAACGCATGGACCCCTTTCTCCTCAGGATTCCTAATCCTCAAAATCCTGATTTCCCAAAATGGTCTCCTTTTCGGGATTTTCCTTCGAAGACCTTGATTATTGCCACACGTCCCCTAGATATGGACATTCCTCATCTCTTCGCGGTTTTGGGAACTAAAATTATTACGGGTTCTTCCCTCGAAACTCCCAAAGTTTCGATTCCCAACCTCCTATATGCTTAACTGACGTCAGTCAGCCCCACACCAGAGATTTCCACCTTATCGGGGTTTCGGACTTCGCGGTTTCGAAATGTGTATGCTTCCTATCTTCAAGATTTCTGAAACACTGAATCCTGAAATTCCAACGACTTGCATTCTTCACCATGTTTCCCAACCGATGGATGGTCCTTGATCATTTGCAATTTTGTGAAGTCAAATGTCGATGTCCTCCTATCCTCCTGAATCTCAAAAATTCAACATGCAAAATGTTGACGGGCTCTTGATTATCGCCACCTGTCTCAACTAATGGATGGTCCTGATTTAGTCTTGGGATTTCACGACTTGCGATTCCTCAATGGTGTAGTTTCTCTGTCAACTTAAAACCCTAAAGACAAAATACCTATGGGTGCTTGATCTCTGCCACGTTTCCCAACAGATGGATGGTTCATATCAAGATCTGAGTTTCCACTATGAGGTGACCTGATCTCCTATCCTCTAGACTTCCAATATTCCGAACTACGATATCTCGATGCCTTTCGGGACCTACACTCTGCCTGCAAGAGGTTAACTCCCATGCAAATCTTGTCAGATACTATGGCTGACAGGTAACTAGGTGAGGATCCAACGGCTCATGACCTCCTGAGCTTGAAACTCTGGAAACAGCCGTAACCTCCTTGCTTCTCTATCAGATCGAACGGTTGGCGGGATTTCGCTAATACTCTATAAAGAATTCTGACCGTTTGTCTCTTCCATTTGATGACTTAGTAGGTTCGAATCCTTTGGAGGTCTTCCATGACTTCCAGCTTCTCAAGAATCTCGTACATGCACTCCTTGCAGAAAACCTTCAATTTCTTCAGTGTTGAACTCCTTCAACTCCGCGCACTCCTTGCAGCGAAAATCCTTCAATAGCTTCTCAGGTTTCAAACCTTGGATTCAAGCTTGGTCTATGCACACATTGCACGACTCCTGTGCCTAACTGCACCTTTGAGGAAAATGAGAACAAAATCTAATCTATCTGAGCTTTCAGAGACAAACCTCTGAACCCCTTTGTCAATGCACTCCTTGCGGACAATTCAACTGCACTCCTTGCAGAATCCCTCGCTCAGATAGAGAAACAATTGAAACTCATTTCCTAACTCTTTCTCTCTCAAACATCAAGCATTTAACAATAAATCATCCATACACAACATAGAAAGAAAATGTATAATGGAAAGAGTAAAATTATGAACATACCATACAACATACACATACAAGAAACAACTACAATGCCATGAATCAGAATTAAGACTTCTTCTATTAAATTAATCTCTGTACATGGGTGTTTTTCAATTACAGTTTCTCTGTTCCAGCTCTGTAAGCTCTCTTTTCTTCCTCTTGGTAATGTTCTTCACTACTCTTCTCTCAATTGGCATCCTCCTTCTATGTTACAATTACACAATGAGGGTGTCTATATCCGTTTTCCCTCCACTCCTAAAACTATCAACTCTGAGAATTCAAAGCTACCTACTAACATAAATGCTTTCTACCTACTATGGACGAGATCAGATCTCTTTGAAAATGACACATGACCTAAATCAATTATGTGACACATGACCTAGAATTGCTTTCCATTGTACATGATTTGAAAATGTGGATCCATTACCTCCGAGGAAGAAGATTTTTACTTATGACATACCATAATGGGATGAGATATTTTTTTTGACCAACCCAAAATTAATGATAATTAGGATAGATGGATGGCTCTCTTTAGTGAATTTGATTTTGAAATCAAACATATTAAGGGAAAGGAAAATAGAGTGGTTGATTCCCTCAGTAGAAGTATGATGGTGATTCATCTGGAAGCTATAAGTACTTGTGAATTAGAAATCATGGAGAGAGTTAAAAGTGCACATGTAGTGAATGAGTTTTTCAAAACTGTGAAATCATACTTAGAGAAAGATCCCACAAGGATGAAGTATGAGGGTTATCAATTGTTGGATGATGGCTTGCTAACTTACAAAGGTAGGTTGTATATTCCAGATTGTGATGATTTTAAGAGGTTCATATTGGATGAACTACATAAAATACCAGGCATTGGTCACCCTAGTTATTATAAAATCATCACTGTTATCACTGAAATTTCATCCGCACATGGCGACAAGAACTCAGCATCATCAAACAGTAATGAAGTCATTCATGGCACTGAATTAATCTCAAAGCATTCCAAAAAGGTCAAAAACTATACAAAGTAGCAAAAATTGAAGAGCACTTTATAGAAGTTGGGTGCGCGCGCAAATGCACAGAACATGAATGTACCATGTGCGCATACGCGCACGATGCGAGGCTGTTGGTGCAAAAACCCGTGCACCTACTAAATGACGCATTTATTGAATTGGTCGGCCTCCCAACCACTTATGAATCAGCTCCCAAGCTGATTTGACCCTCAAATCTGAGCTAAATCTGAATGGTGGGCTAGTCAAAGACCTAATAAAGCCGTAAAGAGCCTCTTTTCACACTACAAAGGAGTTACATAATCACCCAATTCAATGCTATAAAAAGCCATGAAGAAACCTCATTTTCTCAAGGAATTTCATGTAATGTTATGCTACCTAGATCGTTTTAAGGACTCAATCCTTGACAAGACCACTTTGGTACCATTTCATTGAGCAATCCACCTCTCCATTGAGTGGGTTTGCAAAGGATTTCTTTCATCACCATTTTTATTTTCTTATTGTAAGGAGAGCAAGTTTGTGAGGGTCCAAGAGCCTTCCTTTGGAGGAAGAAGGGACACATAGTCCCCTTTCTTCATTGTGCTTTGATTTCATCAATAGATCAACCTAAAAACATTGGTGATATTGGTATTTTTGTGTTTTGTTATCTCTGTCTCCATATGCTTATAATTTTAGTTTGTATTAGTTTAATTCTTGCTTATAGTTTTGTTTTTCTTCCTCTAACTCTTTCCTCTACAACTGTCATGCTCAGCAAGACCCAACTGGGCATGTAAGCACCTCTTATTTTCTCACCAAGGTGACAAAGAGGGTGCAAATAGATTGGTGACAATACTGGGGAGAAGGTATCAATTCCTACCTCATTTGGGTTTATTTTGCTCTTCTTTTAGTTTGCTTAACTTGCAGGTGCACAAACCGGCCTCTGACAACCTGCTAACCAGTCAATTCATAGAAGAATTGAGAGAAATCCATCTGGATTTTCTTTCTCGATCGTTTGTCATAGGTGCGCGGGTATTCCACCCCACAGATGCGCATCGTGCGTGCATGCGCTTTCGTAATAGCCTTTCTCTGCACGCATGCTGTAATGATCCCAAGCCATTATGCAAGGATCATCACTGTTTTGGTGTCTTTTTAAAACTTTTTCTGAGTGAGGTATTTCATCAAACACTTTGTTGATCTACCCTTTAAATGTGTTTGTATGTGTGTATGCAGCAAATAACAGAAAGAGATAACCATGGAACATACCTCAACCATATGCAATAAGATAGACAAGCCAAAACATCTCAATTCTTCTTTATTCATAAAATAGAGAAACCTGCTACAATGAAGATGCCGAACTGGAATGCTCAACAGATGGCTAAGAAGATAGACAATAGATAAGAGCTGCTACAAAATGCTCCTACTAATACAAAATAATGCCTCCAAAGGCTGAATAAGAAATGAAGATCAATACAAGCAGATCTGAATGCCAAACTCTCCAGCTGAAGAATGCCATGCTCCAATAGAAGGCTGAAACCCTCAATAACTCGGCCCTGCTGCCAAAA
>ML784741.1:252705-287635 GCA_009831015.1 Picea engelmannii
TCTGAGTTTTACTAAATCACAGGACGAACTGGTGCGCCCTCTCTCTATCTGCACATGAAACTGATGTAGAATCCTCCTGCAACTGAGTAGATCTGGAACTAGAATGGTGTGGGAGATTATTGCATCTCCGAGACCAAGCTTGGTACAATATAGGTGGAATCTTTCACCACCGAATCGTCCTCTAGGGTTTGTTATGTCAAAACCCTCAAAACCCCCAATATTGGGCTCACTAGCTAGAAGCCAGAGATCAAAATAAGATCATACATGAATATGAGAAGAGGCCCTTGCCTTCCTTTTATACTTTTTGGCTCACCTTTTCCCTCCAAAGTGACTTTCATTTTATTAATATTTAATTAATTAATTAAATCACTTTAATTAATTAATTAACCTTTTTACCTCTGAAAATATCCTTATCTCTCCTTGTGGCTTCCATGGCCACTGAAAGTCACTTCTAGCCATCCCATCATGTAGTGTTTCTCCTACCGATTCCAATGAGCTATTACACTGAGAGGTTCCTCCAAGTAATGTTCCCCAAATGCCCTCTTCAGTGATTTTAATTAACTTATAGCTCAAAATAGTCAAAATCATGGAAATCGTCGGAATGGAACAAAACCAAAGCCAACCTGTGCGGAATGGATCATAATGATGGAATATGATGATAAATTCCAATTGAAACCCACAATGCCTCTCAAATACCCCTGTACTTGCTATAGCATCCATCTGGCTACTCTGGTCATCATAAGTCTCTGCCCTGTGATGATGTCCCAAAGTGGGGACATTACACATGCGCTTTCTGACTCATTTATTCTCACGCACCTGCGCTCTGTGCCTGCCTGTCTACACTAGGGGCCATGCATTTTGAACAAAATTTCACTTTGTAAGTTCTTTGGATGTGGGGAAGGCCATCTTCGTTCTTAAATATGATGTCAAAAATGTTGTAAAGCCACATTACACTTAGTCCCCTCATCATATAAAGGGGTTAGTCGAGCACACATAGGCACTTAGGAGGATAAAAATCAATTTCCCTTATTTTCTTTTTGCCACATGGATGGATTTCTTTGACTTATAACATAAGTGGACAATCATATTTAATAACATCTTAACTCACATTTGGGACTCGAAGTTGAAGTAACAATCGTTGAGTATGCTCTTCTCTCGCGCCTCCAAGCGATCTTGAGAAACAGAAAAGGATTGTGAAAACAATCTCATCTCCCTTAACAAAAGTTTTAAAAACTTTAGGAGAGGACAACGGCCCTTTTTGGGACCCCTCTTAGTTTCATTTTTTCAAACACATTTTAAACTTGTAACGGGCCCATACATGCCCACATGCTACAAAGATAGAATAGTGGTTGAAATTTTTCTTTCTTAGATCAAAACACTAGGAGAGTTTAAAGGTTTGTAACGGTCCCATCCATGCCCACATGTTCAATCTAGGATAGTTTCATGCCTTTCTAGATTACCTCACAATAGGGAGTTAAAGGATAGTAATGGACCCACATGTCCACATGCTAGCTTCCTAGGGCTTTTGAATTCCGTAAGGTTGTACCAAAGACATCTAGCTAATTAGGTAATCACACTTTTGTAAGGACCAAGAAAAGTCCACATGCAGCAAGGTGACATCTAATTAACTAAAAATTGGCACACTTTTCACTCACACACAAAAGTCACTTCTCACTCACATAGCTTCTTCTCGAAACGTGGAGGTCCAAGTAAGTTTCCTCCAAAGGGATTCCGAAAATACCCCATCTTTTCTTGACAGGACTATCCACTCCCATTGTTAATAAAACGAGGTTGGTTTTCACCCCCAACCTCACAAAACAACTTCATCTAAAAAACCTTTCTAAAAACTCACTAAGTTTTCCTCCAGAGGAGGTGCCAAAAGAAATTTTTAGTCTAGGTAGGATTTCAGGGATAGGCATCCAAATAAATCCCCGTTATCTGGTTCTCACATTTTCAAACATAGAGGTTGTCAAATAGGGAACTTAAAATCCTCCAAGTCAAGTGTTCCAATCACCAGAAGGCAGGGAGATACCCGTGAAGGGTTGAAGGCCGAGGTCTGGTTGTTTTGTATGTCCCCCCTTGAGGCACCCACCTCTTGGACGGGATCCAGCCCGTGACCCATTTCTTAGGCCAAAAATCTAAATGCCACACTTTCACCGAGGTACCTAGTGACCAACTTTAGGACATCTACCCAGGTGGAAATAGTGGGCTGCAATTGCACCTTGATTGGATTTTGTGTGGCTATTGGGAAATATTGCCAGCTCTTTTGGGATATGCCCCCTCTACCCATCATTATAACCAATTGGTTCATCCTTGACTAGTGTCTCTTTCGGTGACTTCAGACCCCATTGTTGAGTACTATTGGAAGGTCCAGTGCTATTTGAGAGGAAGGACGTTACGTCTTCTAGGACACGAGCATTTTCTTTCTTTTGATTCCCCCATGTGGATAAAACCCAATTACCCATATATATGCTTCTTTCTCATTTTATGTATGATGCACATCTGATTACCGTTTGATTTGGATATATATATTGTGTAAACATTCAACGCAAAGGCTTTGTTGGTTTTTATATTTCTCTCACCGCTTGTTGCACACATTCACACAACTAGTCTAACATCATAGGGGAACCACAGAACCCCCATCGTTCATGATGCTTTCTCAACCTCCCTCCTATATTAGGGGGAGTATCTGTTCGTACCCGCTCATCAGTACCTCCTTCACACACTCCTGTGAGTGCTACTATCTTAGGATCAACTTTGCTTGGTTTTACATTACTTGGGTCAACTTCCCAAGGTCATTCGTTCACTCGCTCTCCTTTACAAGGAAGCAGGGGACCTACTTCCTCTCAAGGAGGGAGCACCAAACCACCTAGTCCCCATCAAGGGTCAGGTTCACAACACACTATGGCTGGAGCTAACCCTCCCACCCCACTTCATATGCCATATTTTTCCTCTCTCAACATATCGGATCTTACCAAACTCACCAATGATCCTATATTGCATGATGCCACATGGCCTGCAATGCCAACCAAACTTCCTTCAGACATACCAAAGTTTGAAGGAAAGGCAGGGGATGACCCTGCCAACCATGTCATGAAATTTCATCTATGGTGCTCTTCCAATAGCATTATGGATGATTCCATTATATTGTGATTATTTCAACGCACACTCACTGGCCCATCAGCCAAATGGTATGTCGAAGAAAAATCAGGGTCCCATGCGACCTTTGAGTCATTGGCCAAAGCATTTTTGACCTTCTTCCAATTACCCATCCTCCATGACAATGGTCTAGAACTATTGTCTAACTTCAAACAAACCTCAGCCATCCACATCGCTGACCACATTCATGAGTGGCGTAGGCGGCGTAGTTTGTGTAAAGAAGAAACCACCAAGCAACAATGTCTCAACTGGTTTCTTAGATCACTTGTCTCTCTACTTGGTAAGGATGTAGCTTCCACCTTCCCTCAATCCAAAGAGGAAGCCATCAGTAAGGCCCAATAGTATGACCTCATCTATGCACAGTCAAGGTACTTATACATAGTACTTCCTGATCTTCCAAAAACTGTGCCATTTGGTCAAGACAAACCTGGAATGTCTCACTCAGCAGATGGACTAATAGGTGCCACCACGCACCATGGTTCACAACCCCAACCTCCACCAATGTATGGAACACCTCAATACCCGCCGGCATATGGGGGCACTTATTATTACCCCCCACCCCCTTATCAACAACCATACCCTGTTGCTATACCTCCACCCATTAGTGAACCACCACCGACACCCCCCATAAATCCACCTATCCCCACAAATAGTGGTACTCCCTCAACATCAACTTATAGTACTAGCGAAAGTGCTATGCCTTCCTATGTACCTTATGAATCAGTACCACCACAAAATCCATACTTCCCGTTTCTTGGTCCTCCACAACCCATGGATCCCCCACATCCACATGCGGGGGTAAATTTTGTTCAACCTTTTGCTGCTCAACAATACCAAAATTTTGAATAGTTGAATACAACCAACCCAACTCATCCATCAAACAATGCCAAGAAGAAAGGATGGAACAGGAATAACAACAACCCTAGTCAAGGCGGGAATCAACCCCCACAGCACCAACCCACTGGGGGAAACCAGAACCAAGGGAACCAAAACCCCCAAGGGGGAAACAACAACAAACGCCAAGGGAGAAATAATGTTAAAACCATCTTCCCTTGTGCTCTTTGTGGTGAGTTCGGTCATTACACTCACCATTGCCCCCAGATCACCGATTTCAAATGGTTGAAAGACTTGGGTAGCCTTCCCCATCCTCCTGCACAAACTGCCCCTCAAAAGGCACCACAACAATACGTGAAACAACCCCCTCCCGCTGTGCTGCAAAATCCTATTCCACATCAAGGTGTGATAAACACTCAACAGGACACACAACATCTCCCACCTCAGGTAGGACAATACCACAACCCAAAAAATCCAGCAGAGCGAACAATTCTCCTCACCAGTGAGGAAGAAATTCTTCTTCAAACACGTAATCGTCAGTATCATACACCTGTTGAGTCTACTCCTGTCTCTCCCGAGACAAGCCCTACACCGACGGGACCCCCATTGGTGATCCCTCACCCTTCTGTCGAACCACCACTACACATCCCTCGCATCCCCTTGCGCAGGAATGTCCACAACCCACAGGCTAGGGCCGCTCATAACTATAGCTTGGTAGACGACTTAGCACAATCCTCGACTGCCATGTCTGTCTTGGAAGTCCTCCAGACTTGTCCTATGCAACGGAAATCTCTATTTTCCACCTTGGGGGCAGTCAACCCTGTATATACTCGACTCATCACCTTTGATCTTGATAGTGGAGAACCTCGTCTTCCCGCCTTGATCGCTTTTCAAATACCAGTAAAAATACGGAACATCACAATTCATCAGTGTATCATCGATGAAGGTGCCTCTACATGCATCATGTCCAAAATAGTATGGCAGAAACTTGTTTCCCTAGAACTCATACCCTCTACCATCACATTATGATCTTATGACGAACTACCATCCTCTCCTGAAGGGGTCTTCCAGAATGTCCCTGTTGAACTCGAGGGCAAGACTATCCTCATTGACATCGAAGTTATCGACGCCCCCCTCGATTATAATATACTGTTCGGGCGTAGCTACATGTACGCTATGAAGGCAGTGGCCTCTTCCCTCTTTCGGACAATGATGTTCTCCCACAATGGGAATATCGTGACCATCGACCAAGTCTCACATTATGATCCTAACCCATCTGCCAACCTCGATAACATTCTTCCTCTCATCCACACCAACCGAGATGCATATCCACTCGTCCAGATGGGTCCTGGGATTTTTAAAGATCCATCCTTGTTAGGGACGTACCATGGAGCACCACCACTCCTTCCCCCTAATCAAGTATGAATCATCTCATCTAACAGAACTCATAAGGAGGATGCTCTTCCTCCTCAGGAGGCTTCAGTCATTCCTGACGTCTCAATAGTCACAGAACCACTCCCGTTGGAGCCTCCTGTGCACTCGTTGACCTCAACAGTCCACGAATCCACATCCCCTCAAGGGAATAATCCCATTTGGGAGACACTCCCCTAACCCCTCACCCAAATTCCCTTATTTTACCCTCCCCCAGGTATTGAAGCTTTCCAGGTAGCCGCAACCCTCACACTACCTAATATGGTGTTAGAAATCCCAGTTTGGTATGTACACCCACCAGAGATGGTCCCTCGACCATCCTTCCCCCATAGGAAGGACTTCCCATGATGATTCTCGTCCTTACCCCCACTACCCCCATACTCACTAACCCCCCTGCTACAACTGGGGGCAGAAGGAAGAAGAAGGAGCCCACTGCTCCACTTCCTCCATGCATCCCACCACCTTGTTCACTATGTGATAAAGAGGGACACCAAACCAAAAATTGCCCATCCCTACCTAAATTACGGAATTTGATCCCCCTCAATCAAACTCCCATAACACCCACCACTACTGCTAGTCCCACTACTACCACCAACCCTTCCAGTAGTAAAGGGTTGAGGACCAAATATTCTTGTACTATCTACTCAGAGTATGGCCACTACACCTATCATTGCCCCGCACTGTCGCGTTTTTGGCAGACATTAGCGGCGGTACACCAAAACTTCCAGAACAACCCACACCCTGCTACGTCCTCATCAAATATCACTGACATTCGCTATGTCACCACTTCAGTCAATGAACGTATGAGATGCCCTTGCTCTCTCTGTGATTCATTAACTCATTTTACATACTAGTGTCCTATGATCCTTGCATATAGGCAATGTCACTTAGCCTTGCTTCACCAACCCGCAGAGGCGATAATTGACATTACTTCGTCACTCGAGGATCTTCATGTCATTTCTCCAGAGCCCGACGCACTCCCAATGCCTCCATGGTCCTCAAATGACGTCTCTGAGGATTTACCCCACAACCCCCCCAACTCTCCTTCTTATTTCCCTATAGACACTCTCCACCCAACCACCACGGGTACCCCTCAGTACTTCAACATATGGTTTATGTCGAGTGAACCCTCATCATCTCCTAGCATTGCTCCCTCTGCTTCTCCATCAGGGGAAAACCACTCTGTCACCGAGATCACTCCTCATGACCCCTTGTATTTCTGACGTTTTCAATGTGATGAGGAAATACTTGAAGAGATAAACTACCCAGACTCACCCTGGGATGCGCTACATCATCGCGCACTCTTCTCTCCACAGGAAGCCCTCATGCCTCCTAACCAAAACCCCATTTACGTGGTCGAAACCAAATATTTTATCCCATCCAGGCCCATCGATTGGTTCAACAATCCCATTCCTGCCCTGGATTCTTTTGAAGAAGGTAATATGGCCAAAATTTCCCCCACCATCAAAATCGACATTTCCATTAAAAATGGCATTGTCGAAGAAATCATCATTGGAGCTGCTTGTACTCCTCAGGAAATCACCACATATAAATCCCTCTTTGAGGAATATAGGGATATTTTCACCTGGTCATACACGAAAATGTCTGGCCTCGATCCTTCTATTGTCGAGCATCGCATCGACACCTGGCCTGACATCACACCAGTTCGCCAGAAACAACAACCGCTACACCCATCCAAAGTTGTGGCTATCAAAGCCGAAATTGACAAATTACGTACGGTCGGGTTTATTTACCCCATCACTTACACTTCATGGGTTTCCAACCCTGTACCTGTCGAAAAAAAATAGGGCACTATCCACGTTTGCACCGACTTCCACGATCTCAATAACGCATGTCCCAAAGATAACTTTCCAACTCCTTTCATCGATCAAATCATTGACGACTGTGCCGGCCACGAGGCTCTCTCCTTTATGGATGGATTCTCTGGCTATAACCAAATTCAAATCCACCCAGCCGATCAGTATAAAACTGCATTCATTACCCCATGGGGTAATTTTCATATCGTGTCATGCCTTTCGGCTTAAAAAATTCCGGCACAACCTTCCAGCGGGCAATGACATACATCTTTCACGATCTGGCTGAAATCATCCTTGCCTACTTGGACGACCTCACATCTCGATCCAAGAAACACACCCAACATATCAATGATTTACAAATCATTTTTCAACGGTGTCGTTAGTACAACATCTTCTTGAATCCTCTCAAGTGTGTGTTCTATGTCACCGCTGGGCGCCTCCTCGGTTTTATCATTTCCCAAAGTGGTATTACCGTGGACCCCCTCAAAGTCAAAGCTATCACCGAAATTCCACCCCCTCATAATTTACGACAACTTCAAGGTCTATAGGGAAAAGCTAACTTTCTCAGACACTTTGTTCCTGATTACGCCAAACGCACACATGGTTTCCTCCGCTTACTATTTCATGACATCCGTTTTCACTGGGACGACTATGCCCAACAGTCATTTGATGATCTTAAAGTAGCACATTCAAATGCACCTTTAATTAGTGCACCTGACTATAATCGCGACTACATCCTCTACATATCAGCATCAGTTGTATCAGTAGCCAACGTCCTCATCCAACTCGGAGATGACAATCGTGAACATGTCATTTACTATGTTAGTAAGAACCTCTCAGGACTACCCTTGAAGTACAACCACGAAGAGAAACTTTCTCTTGTAGTTGTCCTCGCAGTCCAGAAACTACGCCATTACATTCTGCTTCGCACCACAAAGGTCGTGGTAGATTCCAACCCTATGCAATATTTGCTCAGTCGTCGACAAGTTAACAGAAAATTCGCTCGATGGATCATTATGCTTCAGGAGTACGACCTCGAGTTTTCAACACCTAAGAGTAAGAAGGCCCTCATTCTCGCTAAACTTGTCATGGCCCTTCCCTCTGACAACACCAGTGCCCCCGTCAACATCGACTTTCCTGACGAACATCTTTTTTACATCGTTTCAGATGATCCTTGGTATGGGGGGGGGCATCTTTCCACAGTGGCGCATGTGGGGGCCATCTTTCGGGTATATCCACGGCTCAAAAGATTATCTGAGCCGGTTGCTTTTGGCCTACCTTGTTTCATGATTGCATTCATTTCGTGAAACGATGTGAGCAATGTCAGCTCTACGCCAACAAAGCTCAGGCTCACCCCACTCTTCTCCACCCTGTCATTACCGCCGGCCCTTTTTTCAAATGGGGCATCGACTTTATGACTTGCAATCCACCCTCCAACAATGGTCACAAATACATCGTTGTCGCTGTTGACTACTTCACCAAATGGGCCGAAGCTATGCCCACTTTCAACAACACTGCTGACACTGTAGCGCATTTTTCCTTTAATCACGTCGTATCCCATTTTGGAGTACCACTCCAACTTGTTTCCGATCATGGGAAACACTTCGAGAATGAGATCTTCATCGAAATATCATCTCAGTTAGGATTCTCTCACGAGTTTGCCTCACCATACTACCCTCAGTCAAATGGACAGGTCAAGGCTATTAACAAAGTCCTCAAGACCATGTTATAGCGCACAGTTAATAAACATAAAACCAATTGGCATCATATGTTATTTTCCGTGCTATGGGCTTATCGAACGACAGTGAAAACTGCTACTGGTTTCACACCCTTCCATTTAGTCCATGGGGTCGAGGCAACTCTTCCCATCGAGTGTGAAATTCCCACCTTACACACCGCAATTGAGCTATTACTTGACACTGCTCTAATAGAGCAGCGCTTGCTGAACTTGGAGTCGCTGGAAGAAGATCGTCCATCTTCCTTATAGAACAACGAGGCAGCTAAAAAATGATCCAAAGCTATCTTTGATCGCCATGTTAACCTTCGATCATTCCACGAAGGGGACCTCGTCCTGGCCTATGATATCGCTCATGATACCTTTGGCCATGACAAATTTGAATCACTTTGGCATGTCCCTTACATCATCCAACATTGCCTCACCAAAGGCGCATACATCCTGGCCTCCCCCAAAGGCCTCTCGCTCAAGGAACCCGTCAATGGGTTATATCTCAAGAAATTTTATGCTTAGAAGTAGTCATTCTACTTTAGGTTATTTTTTATCTTTAGTGTGTTTTTAATCTTTTTCCTCCTACCCTCTCATCTAAACTATCCTTTGTGCTATTGACAGATGCTTCGTCCACCAGCCTACCACATTAGTTATGCCGATGGCGCCAATCGTTAGACATAAAATCTCGCTTCGGCTGCTTGGGCTCTCTACACCCCCTCACATGAAATGCTATAGTCAAACGACATATGTTTGGGGCTAGAAACCAACAACCAAGCCGAATACACCATGGTCATTGGCCTCCTGGCCGACACCCAACGTCATCATATTCGTCACCTTAGCATCTTCCTCGACTCTCAACTAGTTGTTCTCCAGCTCAACAATGTGTACCGCGTACGCGATCCGTGCCTCTTTTGCAAATACCTGCAAGTTAGACTGTTATCTCGACATTTTGATTCCATTACATTTACACATATTCTAAGACAATTGAATCAAACAACAGATCAACTAGCTAACATGGTGTTAGATTGGCATATATCACATCAAGCTACACATACATAAACATCTCACAAATTCTGTCACAGCATATATATAGAATAGACATCATCATAATCATTGACAAAAAACACATGTAGACAACCTTAGGATCTCAAAATATGTATACTCATATATATATAAAGGCCCATCAGGCCATCCGAATGTTTACATACAAAAATACATGTGCCCGCAGGCCAGCACAGCACCTCGATACAAAAATCGGCTCACCAGCCTATATACAACCAAAAATATATACATCATACATCATTCATGGTGCCTCTATCGCACCACCACCTGCCCCAGGCAGTGGTGGACCACCCACAGGACCCTCCTGCCCTGGTGGCAGGCGTCCACTAGTCATTGCAGCCAACACTGCTGCTCACCACACTATGGCCCACCATGGTGGCGACACCCCCACACACTGCTCCAGGAAGCTCTCATCCTGGATACGTGTCCACATGCCCTCAGGCACGTCCTACAACACCATCTCCAGATGATGGCGTATGTCATCAAAATCAACTCTGACCGTCGCCGGAGGAGCGTGTGATGGCCCCGCACTGGGGTCATTGAACCGATGCCTCCTCACTGCCCTCTCGGGCTCTACTGGACACCCCACGGCATCATCCCACCGACGTATCTCTCCATGCGACAGTCTCTCCGGCTCTCGATGAGCCGACACTCTCTGCATCTCCACCTCACGCCCGTGAGGTGCCACATCTGCACATGCAAAAAACAACAACAACAGATAGTATTATCATCTATATCAAATACATAAGGACTGATATCTCAAAAAACAACATAAATAAAAAACATACACAATACGAAATGTACCTCGATGGTCAAACACCTCCCCCAGAGGTAGCACCATGTCTGGGTCACCCCGGAAGTCAACCCCAGCATAGGGGTACCGAAGTACTACCTGCGGCATCTGCCGCCATATCCATGCCGCATCTGCTAAAAAATAGTGGCCACCTTCACCACCACCATGGAAAACCAAAACTGTAGACCACTGCCTCAGTCGCGGCTCTCGTGCCCCTGGTATCTCCAACAGAACCCTCGGGCACAGCATCGACACCCTCTCCAAAAGCTAGGCTACCAGGATAGACCCAAAAGCGAACTCTCCTGTACCTGTGGACCAACAACGGTCCAACTGCGCTATCAACCACGCATGCAGCGTCAGCCCCCACATGAACTGCTCGCCACCCACCACTCTCTCCAGCACCAGCAGCTGGCCACCACTAATCCATTGGGTCGCAAGTGACCCATATACACGAACAATCATCGTCGTTATGCAATGATGAGCCAGGGAGTCTATAGCATTAATGCTCACCACAGTCCCAGACATGAAGTTCTCACCTTAACAGTATCGTTGGCCGATCGTAACAAGGGTTGTCTCCCTCGACATCACAGGCTCTACCGGTAGGGGCGTTCCTCGAAAGGGGAGCCCAATTAGAAAATATACATCCTCCATTGTAGTGAAGGGGATCTTCTCTCCTCGCATGAGGAAGAAGTGCAGCTCTGGACTCCACATCTGGAGCAGGAACTATAGTAAATACTCATGTTCCCATATCAACAGGCACTCAAAGAACTTTAGAAACCCACAGGTTGCTAAAGTCGCTCTCACCCCAGGCTCCTCAATGGCCACAACATCTCACAACTGGGCCCAGTCTCGCTCTCGCCACTGCACTGGCATCATCATTGTTGGCCACCTGCAACCAACACAGAGTCCTATATCATCTTAGATAACCATTAAAAGCATAAAAAAGACTCGTTTTTTACCCTTCAACCTTGCCTCCTAGGCGCGGTTTTTGTTCCCACAGGTGCGCACCCATGCATGCTTGTTCATTGCACAAGCGCACATATATGTGCACCTGTACATTGAATATGTGTGCATCAGTGCGTACCTCTTCACTTCACAGGCGCGCCCTTTCACATGCCTGTTCATTTTACAGACGCACATCGATACGCGCCTGTCAAACCTACAGGCATGCACTGATGCGTGCCTGTTCAACTCACAGGCGCGCCCCTAGGGCATGCCTTAAATTCCTCATATCGCACACCCATGCATGTATGCTCGGTGTATAGGCACGCACACATGTGCGCCTCTCACCGCATCACCCGTGCATGGGGGGCCCACATCCCCTAAATACCCCTGTATGGCCCCCTGTACAAGCCCTGCCCAAAAATTGAAAACCTATTTCTATGCAGGATGATCAGACCACTAACCTAATACTCGCAACACGTCGATCAGATGCCTCATCCTCCCTGAATCTCCAATCTGCTCGTCTAGTCACTGTTGCAGCAGGTACAAATGAGGTGGCAATGTGGGCCCTACAGCTATATATAGGCCTTTTTCCAAACTTCCACTCACCATTCCGGGAGCCCAAGGTGTCCATTTTTCAAACCGTCTTCAGCCACGGGATCAGCATCCCGCCACCTACATCACAGCTATCCCTAGATCACTTTTCATCTTGAGCCCCCGGGGTGCCTTTTTTTTCATATCATGGTCAGGTACGCATGCGCATTGTCACATTTATCTAATACATGCTCATATCTTTGATTCTCTTCAGATATAGTTCACTTTCGGTACTTGGTTGTTTTGTGTGCAGGTACTGGCTCATTCTTCATCAACATCATCCCTTCAGGTATATACTTAGCACTGGCATGTAGTCTCTCCCGCTGTATTGCATTTACATTTCTAGTCACAACCTATGATATTGGCCTTTAGGACCCTCATTCCCGACTCTGCAATACCCACACCTCCATTTGCATCTTTGGTACTGTTACTCGGTAGCATTCTTACCCACATGAGTTGTCCCATTCATAGCACCTTGTGGCACTTTTTGACACTCATGCTGTTCTTCATTACCCTTTAGGGATGGGAGTCTCGATAGTCTTTCAAACATGTCGTGAATCAACCACATTCTCCTTCTCCTCATTTTGCTAGCTTTCCCATATGGACTCCCATATTATCTCTTTACGGTTCTATTTTTTACCTACACCTCTGCAGTATCATGAACCCTCCATTTCATCCACAATCAGTTTGCCCATCTGCGCACCTATCCTCATTTCACCTACCTCATACAGAAACTCACCAATGGGGCCGCCACCCTTCATCAGTTTTCCAAGAAAATTCTGCCCTCCCTGGGGCATGCATTTCACACTGGGGCACCTGTTTTTGTATTTGTACATTTCTCCCCAAAATTATTCATTATTTATTGTACAAACACCTTTTTTTCCAGTCATTACATTTTGTTTTGTCGTCACTGTTGGCGACTTGCTTCCTTTTGTCCACACGCAACCCATGTCACCCTTGGTTGGAGCATTACTTATCATCTACCCTTTTGGGCATCGTCCATATCTTCAGAGTACTCCAAAGGTTATTTACCTCTACCATCTGAATTTATTCACCTTGTCCCTCCTCTGGCCCAACTTATCACCGGTCTTGTCATCCCCCTAACACTCGACCTTGTTACGTGGTTGCAACCACTTTTTATGTCATACATCCTCCAACCAAGGGCAGTCTTGAGTCTTCCCATGTCTTGAATTTGTCCATGTACTTCTGCCACTTCCTCACCTTAGTAGATTCCACAAAGCCCTTTTCTTCTAGGAGTCGCGTCCCCCTTTTGTCGACATCAGCACAATTTTCTGGAAGGGCGACAGTATCTTGATTCTCATTCTCTATTCAATGAGAGATCTCGAACGACACAGGGTGAAACACCATTGCTCCCTGCTGTCGTTGGCCCCCATAACATTCAACGCCAACACTTTCTCATGTTATGGTGGGTCTTACTTTGCGACTATTGCAGTTATTTTTATCATTTTCCAAAGACCTCTGAACTTGGTAGGGCCATCAATGACTGCATCATCGTCGTTGCTTCTTACCATGATCATTTCCTATTGTTCAGAGTACGTTCCTTTGCAGAATTGTCTTCTGCCTTTATCATCACAACCCCTGAGGGCACTGCAGTTGTCTACACCAACACTTCAGTCATATTTTTTCAGAGTTACATAACACGAGCATGGGGCATGCCTGCCTCGTTTGTACATAGTTTTCTTTTTTGTTTTGCACAACTCTCAGAAGGTTGGGTCCTACCGGTTCCTTTTTTCTCCAATGGATCACTCTGAACGATCCTACTATTTCTCTATCTTACAAAAACATTCTCAGTAGAAGAAACATTGATGGATTTCGGCTATACGTATGCTCCTAACCTCATCCATCAGGGGGCATCTGTTATCACTGAAATTTCGTCCGCACATGGAGACAAGAACTCAACATCGTCAAACAGTAATGAAGTCATTCATGGCACTGAATTAATCTCACAACATTCCAAAAAGGTCAAAAACTATACAAAGTAGTAAAAATTGAAGAGTGCTTTATATAAGTTGGGTGTGCGCGCACATGCACGGAACAGGAACGTACCATGTGTGCATACGCACACGATGTGAGGTTGTTGGCGCAAAAACCCACGCACCTGCTAAACGGTGCATTTATTGAATTGATCGGCCTTCCAACCACTTATGGATCAACTCCCAAGCCGATTTGACCCTCAAATCTAAGCTAAATCCGAATGGTGGGCTGGTCAAAGACCTAATAAAGCCCTAAAGAGCCTCTTTTCACACTACAAAGGAGTTACATAATCACCCAATGCAATGCTATAAAAATCCATGAAGAAACCTCATTTTCTCAAGGAATTTCATGTAATGTTATGCTGCCTAGATTGTTTTAAGGACTCAATCCTTGACAAGACCACTTTGGCACCATTTCATTGAGCAATCCACCTCTCCATTGAGTGGGTTTGCAAAGGATTTCTTTCATCACCATTTTTATTTTTTTATTGTAAGGAGAGCAAGTTTGTGAGGGTCAAAGAGCCTTCCTTTGGAGGAAGAAGGGACTCATAGTCCCCTTTCTTCATTGTGCTTTGATTTCATCAATAGATCAACCTAAAAACATTGGTGATATTGGTCTTTTTTTGTTTTGTTATCTCTATCTCCATATGCTTATAATTTTAGTTTGTATTAGTTTAATTCTTGCTTATAGTTTTGTTTTTCTTTCTCTAACTCTTTCCTCTACAGCTGTCATGCTCAGCAAGACCCAACTGGGCATGTAAGCACGTCTTATTTTCTCACCAAGGTGGCAAAGAGGGTGAAAACAATCACAACCACCAAAAAACTATTGTATTGGTCACAAATGAAGAAGGATATAGCTGACTACCTGGACAATTCTTAGAATGTCAACAGGTTAAGGTGGATCACAAACATCCAGCAGGGTTGTTACATCCCCTACCAATTCTAGAATGGAAATGGGAAACCATCTCCATGGATCTTATCACCGGAGTACCTAAATGAACCAAGAAGAATGACACTATTATGGTACTTGTGGATAGGTTGAGAAAGGTTGCTCACTTTATCCCTATTTAGTCAACTTGCAAGGAAATAGATATTGCCAATATTTTCATGAAAGAAATGTTTAGACTTCATGGATTGTCTAAGGAAATCATAGCAGACAGAGATACAAAATTTACTTCAAACTTTTGGAAATCTTTGTTTGATTGTTTTGAAACTAAATTACTATTTAGTATGACTTATCATGCTTAACAATGGCTAACATGAATCCTTGAATATGATTCCTTTTGAGGCTCTCTATGGTAGGAAATGCAATATTCCAATCAATTGGAATAACCCAGTGGACACAATAACACTCGGACCAGACCTATTAAAATAAATGGAACAAAAGGTAGTTTGAATAAGACAAAATTTGAATGTGGCTCAAGACTGACATAAGATCTATGCAAAACAAAATAGTACTCATAAGGAGTTTAAAGTAGAGGATCATGTGTATCTCCAAATTAGACCTAGAATTATTTCCTTAAGAATGGGAACTTGTGAAAACTTGGCACCTCATTTTTGTGGAGCCTTTGAAATTTTAGACAGAGTGGGACCTATAGCATCTATAATACCACTTCCTCCCACAATGAAAGTACACAATGTTTTCCATGTTTCATTGTTGAATAAATATGTACATGATTCTAATCATATAATTGAATGGTATGTAATTAAGGTGCAACTAGAGGAATAATTCCTACCAAAACCCTAATGCATACTAGAGAGGAAGGGGATTCCACTTAGGAACAAAACCATTTCACATGTCAAGGTGAAATGGAAAAACTTTGGTCCATATGAAGCCACATGGGAATTGGAGGATGCCTTGAAACATGCATAACCTCTTTTGTTCATTGTTGTACATAAAGACCACAACAAAAGGTAGAACACTAAGGAAAATGTTCCTTAAAGGGGGAGGGGATTGTAATACCCTTGTGTCCCCCATCTTGTAAATATAATTATATTTGGATAGAATACTATGGATAGACTCATCATGAAAAGTTTGGAAAGACAACAAACCTTGTTATTAAAGGTATTCTATCTATCTATCTATCTATCTATCTATCTATCTATCTATCTATATATATATATATATATATATATATATATATATATATATATATATATATAGATAGATAGATAGATAGATAGATAGATAGATAGATAGATAGATAGATATATGCATATTTTTTGTTATTAAATAAATAAAAAATGGAAAATTATGGAATAACTGCTGAAAGGAGGTGGCTAGTATGGATCATGATGAATGAGAGGGAATGGTAAGGGGAACTAGTGATGGTTGTGATGACCCTGCCAGATGAGTACGCTGCTGGATATAAATTTCTTAGACCCAGAACAATATTCTAGCCCATAAAATTTAATTACCAGTCAAGCTAGTTGTTAGGAAGTCTTCCTCAAGAGTAAATGAGGAGATGGAAAGAGTACCTATCTGGAAAATTCTTGATACGACCCAAGAAATATTGTTGGGAAAGGAAACAAAATTTAGGAAAATCATGGGAAAATGGAAGAAGATACACATGAATGGGTCGAGATACCACTAAAGACGAAGCAAAGAGTCATGGAATCTCTGGTTAGGAGGAGAAATGAGAGCCATATGTTGTTATGGGTATAGGATCTCTTGGACACTATTGTCTAATCGAGCTGATAAACAAAGATGTAGTGATTGAGTGAGAAATTACCATAGTCTCCCTTGCTTTGTGGATAGAAAACTGATCTACCAGGGCTTTGTGGTAAAAAGGATATTAACCTTTGATCCTTGTTATAGATGAGGAAAAAGAAAAACTTCATCTATCTCATGGAATCATGATCTAGCTAGGGGTGGCCAGTTGAGGAATACTCAGATAACAAACTGTGCCTATGGTTGGGTGGAAAAGAGCACCCCTTTCAGCAGTTTCCAACTAATTTCCAATTTCAAATAAGTGTGACTTTGAGCTTCATGTAGTCTTGACTGCTTTGTTGTAATATATATATGTATATATATATATATACTTGAGTTAAATAACATAAAACATTTTATATTGTTTGAATGATATAATTGTGGATTTTATGGCCTAACAACCTGGGAAATTTAAAGTAATGTGGGAATGTCATATTTTGTAGATGATGTCTTCCTACCTCTGTTTAGAAAGGGAGAACTTCTAGCAACGAGATTTTATCTGAACTTAGGGACATAAAACTTCGACCCCTATGTTGGTTGAAAAATCCTCAAGGGATTACCCAGGGACCAAACCTGCAGCTGTAGAGTCGAGATAGACTCTACGGGACTACTCTAGTACTAATGATACCTCGAAGTTACCCTTTCCCTGTTATAAATTTCGTTCTCTGTAAAAAAAAGGTTCTTCCTTCAAACAATTTTCTTGTCCAAGTGACCTCATGCATAATTCTATGGCATTAACCAAATATCGGGTAAAATATGAGAGTGTAGCCTTCGATGGATTTCCAAAGTCCCATATGACCAAGACCCTTGAACCTCTCACTATGCGAAAAGGGAGCTAAGACTTTTGAGCTTTGGGACTTTGGAGGTCTGAAGCTTTGGGATGTTGAAACATAACAACATTCAAATCTTGTCGAAGGTAACCTATCGAAATGTTAACCATGTTGTTTGATAGACAACTAGAAGTATCTTATCCGTTGTCATGGGGTCCTCCTTATCATAAACGCCAACCAATGTTTTAGTTGCAAACATTGATGATTTTAAGGATGGAAAATTATTTTAAAATGTAGAAACCTTGGCGAATATTACTAATGTTTCATATGTCAACTATAAATGTTTGGCGATATCTTTTAAAAAATATTCAAATTTAAGTATTCTATATATTTTTTTTAAAAAAATGGCGATTTTTAAGGTAAAATAATTTTATCCTATAGAATTTGGGTGAATAATTTTTAAAATAGTGAATCTCGTTTTTGGGAAAACCATGGAAAATTAGCCCATGAGCGAAATTTATCCCCTAAAATCATCCCTGGGCCTGCGAAGTTATGTGAGTCGTCGATCCAATAAACATCGGGATATTTCTTGACCGTTGGATATATTCTATGGTCAACTTTGACATTGACCTACTTGGGGAGAGAAAAGGCATTAAACGATCAGAACTATGAAATTCCAAATTTGTGAAGTAATGTGAGTTGTAGATCTAAAGATCCTTTGGGGTCTCTCTCATCTATTAGATCAAACCTAGTGGAAGGAAAACATAAGTACTTCGGTGAAGTCTCACTTTGAGAGTCTGGAGCTTCGAAACTCTGAGACTTCGAGATTTCGAGAGATTTGAGGATATAGGATGGTGCATTAAGCATCGAAGTTCTGAAGTGCCAAAATCCCTGTGTGTGGTATCCAACCTTGGTTGGACAGGGCACATACACCATGATGATGTGGCTTCATGGGATTGTTCGTGAATTAAGCATGGGATCCCTTGCCCCTCTATCAAGTTTAAGTTATGTGTTAAGCATGGATGAATCTTAGTCGTCGTTCATCAAGGCTTGAAGGTGATCAAGATTTTTTGGGGTTATGGGAAGTGGATATCAAACTGGAAACCGAGGACATATCTCAAAGGAGGAGAGATAAATAACAATTTGAAGTTGTAAGAGAGTTAATTATCAAGAGTTCATTGTTATAGTCATAAAATTCCCTACTCATGCATACATGGCATTTGCCTTCCTACTTGCATAATTTAGCAAATCACTACCGAGGATATCTATTTTAAAAATCATTTTTTGGAGCATGTACGCGCACTTTTGCACTAATGCAAACATACATATGCTTGCTACATGCTATACAACCTGTTGTTCCAGAGTCTGTACTTAAGGCTTAGAAGCACAATGTCTAGGCATCTGAAAGTGGGTAAAGGGTAGAGAAAAGAGAAACGTAAACCTTCGGCAAGGGAAACTAGGGAAGATTTTTTTGTTGGCCTTGTCTAGCTTCCAACTATTCCTAGATGTTTATATCATGTTCAATCATTGCTCATGAACGTTGGAGTTCAACCTGGGTAGTAGTTGTTTTATGAATGGTATCGAAAAGGTTTAAGAAAATGTGTGTTTGATTTGATAATCCGGGTTTGATATTGGGCTGTGTTGGTACAAGGACAGTCATGGAGGAACAATAAAATAAGAAAAATTTAGGGGGAATTTAAGTGTTGTCTCAATTCGGTCGTATAAAAGAGATTTTATGGTTTCAGGAATAAAAACAGGGTGCAAATCAAAGGCTCTTTCCCATAACTGGGTTATATTTTAATAAAAATGTATGAGGTGGTAGAAAACATTTAGCTGTCTATCTAGTAAGGTTCCTATCAAGGGAGAATCTCGCATATAAACAGAAGAAGAAGAATGTGAAGAAATAACCAGATGAATCATAAAATATATATATAATTATGAAAGTGTTGACTGGTCTTATACTTGTTGATAGCTGGTATAGAGGAAAAACAATAAAAAATATAGAAAACCAAAATTCATTCACTATAGTAGAGGTTGTACTAAATTATAGTGAAGCATTCATCAGATACGAATATGAAATGAAACAAAATATGAGATACAAGAAAACAAACTAATTACACAGTCGTGACGGAATTGAGAATCTTCGGATTTGCTTTATATTAACTCTCAAAATGTAAAACCTCTGTTACAATCAACACAAAAAGGTCCAACCTCTTTTCCTTCTTTCTATGGTATATTTATATAGTTTTACAATAAGATGGAATCTCAATCGTTGAAAAATTTTCAATTATGATAGGGTGGAGAGAAATCATTCCATTTCTTCTTATCTGTCTTTATTTGGTGCCAAAAGCTTGTCCTCGTGCATGCTCGGTATAGGTGACACATATTTCAATCAGCCGAGATATCAGCCTTGACGGTTCTGCTTGACAATTGGCTTCAAAAGAGTAGAAATCTTGGGCTAATTGCGGCAACCTGTCTTCCATCTGTCTGTCTATGATGTTCATAGCACATAATTGCACACTTGGTTTAATCATACATTTATCTATTTGGACTATGTCTGCCATAGTCACTTGTGAGATCTCGACTGAATCTCTTTCCTCTTTTGCATTTAAATCAAGTGAGACTTTTTCCATATTCATTTGAATCAATGCCTCAACATTACCTCCGTTATCAATGCCTAGCAGATTACCATCTATAGAACTAAAAGCCTCTTCTAAGGATTTCGTTACTCTCTTGGCTTGCAGCTTACCTTCTGAGATGTTGTGTTCCCATTATTTTAATAGAATGTTTCCTTTGGTCTGCTCCAAAATTGTAAACCTGGGAGTATTTCCCGAATCCCTGTTGTTTGTAGCTATCACAGCCTCTTGAAAGGTGACCCATGCTACTCGAGCTTCCCTTTATATAGTAGCTAAATTCTCCAAAACTTGATTAACCAGCAAGCAGTTGTCCTGAATCACCACTACCTTGGCGAGTAAATTTCATTGGGCCGCAGAGACTCTGCTCCGAATCTCCATCGCCTGGGACTAGAACATCCCAATATTTATCACTTTACATTTGGCGATTTCAACTCTAGCCTGTCGTTGTTCGATCAAATATTTTTGCTGGCCTGCTTGCATCTGACCATTCTAAACCATCAGTTGTGCTTGTTCGAGCTTAGTCTTGAGCAACTCTATCTCAATTTTATTGGCCAACCTTGCTTGCTCTATTCCTACACTCGCCTGGTCCTTGGCAGCCTCCGTTGTTGTGGCTAGTCTGGCTTCTAGGGTTTTGATGAGGCAATTTTTTCGTTTCAGCTAGTTTTTCAAAACCCCGACTGAAAATTGGTTCGCTATGGCATATTCCCCTAATGTCCCAGCTATTTCTATTGCGAACTGTTCATTTTTTTTGTCCTTCCCATCAGTCATAACTTTGTATTTATTTACTGTCAATTCCCCTTCCTAATATAATTCTCTCTTTACAACTACCTTTCTCTTCTTATCGAAGAAGAACTCATTTGGAGGGACCTCTTCCACCCTTATAGGCCTCAATTCTTCATTTAAGATACACCCTGCATCAATATTTCCCTGAGTTGACTGCAAGGGAGTAATTGATGCGATAGGATCTCTGATTTGCTTCGCTGATTATCCCAGAGTAGTAACCAGAGTCTGCTTCTTCAGTGGGTCGGGAGTCTTTATCTCTGCTTTCGAACTCTTTGTTTTCTCTCTCCCGTCCTGGTGTTTTTCTTGACTGGGAGTCACATCCTTGGAGCCTTCGGCATCTTTTTGTTTCACCTCCATTGTACTCGGATGCTCACCCCGTAATACTGTGGGAAGAAAACTACGTCAATGTTCTTGGAATTTCAGAACATGGGCCCTCTCTTAAGGTGATAAGGTTTGTATCCGAGCTAAAATCTTGGCATAAGATCTTGTGCCTCGGAAAATGTCATCCGAGGGTGAATTTTCGTGTTCAAATCTCTTGAGTCCGTAACTAGCCAAATGATTACTCATGACCCTTTATAGATCATTCTTCTTGAATTCAATAAGGACCAACTTTAGGTCTTCCAGGGTTGCTGCCTCAGCTTTGGCATGCCCAAAATTTAACAAAGAATATGAATTTAAATGAACAGGAAAAGGTGGCCATACCTTTTTAGAGTAACCCTTAAGCTCCTTTCTTATACCACCGATTACTGTTTGTCTAGCAACCTCACGAAACACCAGCTTGTCGGGAATGAATAATGGCAATGCATGCGGGGGATTAGAAGCCTCGAAAACTTTGAGATATGAGAATTCAGCTTCTACATACCAGTCAACTATGATTTTCAAATTTGTCACTATACTATCCGAGATCCTGGGTGGCGGATGGCCGAAAATAGTGACATGAAATGGTACCATCACCCAGTTGAAGATTTCATATACGAAATCTGTCGCTTTGTTTTCCCACAATTGTGAATGATAGACATGGATGGGCTCATCCTCTACTGGAGTCAAACTCCAACTCATTAAGGGAAATGGCATTATAAAGCACACAGCGTCCATAAAGCAAACGGTGTTAGAAATATTTATGCTCTCTTTCTGTGCCTGATACTCTGTAACCTGACTAATCAAGCTATCAAACAACATTTTCGCCCAGTCGAAGGAATAGCCTTCGACGATTCGATGTATTAGAGGCACACATTGAAGAAATAAATGTGAGGTGTCCTCTCTCCTATATAATGTGTATGTCATCATAGCTACATACTTGAACTATGGTTCCAAGGAAGCTATTGAATATATACCATGAATATCTACCCTGAACTTCGCAGGGTGTGAAACCCAATCTCTTATTAAGCTAGACATAGTCTTGTCATACTACACACATTCCTTCTGTTTGAACTCTTCCAAGAATTCAGCATCATATGTATGGTCGGACGCTATGGGAAACTTGCACATGGCTTGAAGATGTTCAGGTCTAAAAGTCTCGATGCTGACCTTCTGTTCATTCATGATGGTTCTAGTTGGTATGTCCACATGGTCTAATGCCCATCGGACCATATCATAATAAGGGAGAAATTGTGGCCTGGCCGCTACTTTATGCATTCCCGATTGAATGACGATATTATATTTGGTGGTTATGTCATATTTTTCATTGTCACTGGAATCATCAGAATAATCCACTAATTTGACTTGCAGAACATCAGAAACAAACGACCAGTTCGGGATAGAGTTGACACTTCAAGGTGAAGTATTAGTGACGTTGTCTGAATCTTGTCCTGAAACCTCAATGTTGGCTTTGGATGATTTTCGCGGGGCCATGACGGGAGATCCTACTTTAGCTCTTCTACGATAAAAATATGTATACATACATAAGTTAGCTCACTGAGAAAGTGTTCTCTGCATAATATAGAAATGAATTTGTTACAACGAATAACATCTCTATATATTCGAAAAATCGGTACGTTTTAGAACAAATCTGTCAAATCATGTTTAGAAATAAATTAACAATAAAAACCCAATCTTTATTTGTCGATTTGATTTATTTCTAATTAATGCCATAAATTTTGGCAGTTCAAAATGTCAGTTGGCGTAAGTAAGAATTAAGACTGCTTCGTAAACTGTGCAAGCATCAAAACACGGAAGATATTGATTTAGCTTAATTAATCTAGTTTTATCGAAGTTAATTAATTTTTCGGTACTCATTGTATCGGGAATTTTTTCTTTAACCCTTTGAACCTATAACACCCAAAATTGCGATGATTGACTTTGGTTAATAAAAACATAATTGTGATTAGGTGATTAATTAATTATGTAATTATTTATATCACCATATCGCGACTCGGTGCTTCGAAGGTATAACTTCCATGAAGTTTGCATGTCGAGTCACGAAACTGCGAAATCGCGATGATACACTTTAATTAAAAGGGAGGATAAAAATGGATTAAGTGTTTCATTAATTATGTTCATATATTTATCACAACTTTGCGACTCGGACTTAGACAGTGTAGCTTTTTAAAAGAGAACACGTCGAGTGGCGAATTTTCAACAGAACTTAACCATGGCTTATCTTTTACCTTTAACCTTGACATGGGTTACTAACATAAGGACTTCGTGGTTTCGGCTATTGGGGTTACGAAAATAAGACTTTTGGATTTAGTGAATGCCGAGGCGCGAAAACCCGATGATGTTTAATCATGATTTAGGAAAACTTTACTCCCATTACTGCCTTGGGTAAAATTTTAATGTGATTTCGTTGTTTCGTTGCTCGGGACTTGTGAACTATGTGATATATAGCATCCAACATACGAAATCCCAAGGTAGAACAAAAGGGGGATTTTTTTTTTCCGAAAAGTAGAACTCGCCTCGAGAGTACAATAATTATCGTTGCTTGTGTGATAAGACTTCAGATATTTTGAAACCTTAGGTGGAGAATACGAAAACCATCTTTTGATTTCAAGCATTAAGACATGAAATTCGAGACAGGATAGAAAAAAAAAAGGCGACTCCAACATAGGCTCCAACTAGGGATCCCGTTTTCTTGTAATATGGGAAGAGCAATAGACCATGTGTCGATATTGGGTAAATGGAGTCAACAGCTTCAATAAGGCGAAAAGGTTCCTGAGAACAAGGTATCGAAGGGGAAAGAGACTTCATTTTTTTACCTTTAAAATATTTTCAAACTCAAATACTCTTTTTAAACTTAGCCGTAGTCCCTTTCATGAATTTCCTTTTCCTGTTACTAAAATCAGGTCTTCCTTAAGAGAATCAAAACAGTTCTAGGAGACCCAATAGATCTTGTGGCTATCAACTTGCATCAAAAGAAGAAGATTATATGTTTTTAATCAGGAAGCCCTATCTAAACTTGGGATGTAGATCAGGTTTTTAAAAAGAATTGGTTACCAAAGTAGAGTGATATTCATGTATAACAACCTTATAGATATCTTAGATATTGCTTCACTGCCAGCGAGCCTATTCAGTACCCCGATGAAGTTATCTAGCCCCTTTTACTGAATTTCCTTTCACCACTTCGGAATATATTTTTTCATTTAAATGCTTAGATGAGGGTAATCATTTCTGAATTTCCTTTCATCGTCTCTTGGACTATATGGGGGCAATCATTTTTGAATTTCCTTTCACCACCTGTCTTATAATTTTCTTTTTAGAGCGCGAAGATGGGGGAAATCAGTTTGTATCAGGGCTGATATCTGTGTAATATTTTTCATTATAGGTCTGTGAACTTACTTTGATTACTAGGTACCAACCTTCCCTTGACCTTCACGACACATTCATTCTCAGGGAAAAAAGGGAAAATAACTTTCTTAGGGCATTCTATTTGAGCAAGCCTCAATCCTCCGATATTGTTTTAAAACCTAGGAAATTTAGGATCACTTTAAGTGTCGCTTCATTTAGCAGGGGATCGAGGAGTTGTGAAGACCTGCTTTCTTTCCAGAATCTGCTTTGAAGCTCATGAGGTTGAAACGAAAACTCATATCCCTTCTTATGCAAAATGGAAAGATGCTGACTTTTTAAAAGGTAAACCTGAAGATAGAAAAGGGTGACAGGTAGTGACTTACGAATTGAAAATACAGAGGTCAAAAATTCAAAACTGACTCTTGTAGATATTTTTTGGGGATACTTTACTTCGACTGACTGCTTTTAATTTGAGTGAATCACTTAATTTGTCTTATTTTTTCGTAGACGATCAAACAAAGAAACAACTCTGTTATTTATCAGTTCAGACGATGTTGTTGATTGAATGATTTTACCTTGCCTTTCTTTGATAGTCCTTTAGAACATGTCCATTAGGAAATCTCATCTTTACCTTTCCGTTTCAATTGCTTTGCACAATATCAAAAATCTTGGGTATCACCTGTTTAAGATGATTTATTTTTGACACCAACTTTCGGTTTACTTCTCCTGCTTGTTTTGTGTGTAGCTGGAATCCTGTAAGAGGCAAATACAAAGGTTATCGGGGCTATCTGAAAGGTGTCGAAAGTTCATGAAAGAAAAAAAAATAAAAAAAAATCAAAAGCAATCTGTAAATGAAAAATATATATATGTATAGAAAAAATATATATAAGTATACAAAATTTCTTCTCTTTTTTTTTTCTTTTTTTTTTTAAAGGCGACTGTTATGTCATATAATGCTTTAGATAATGCCCATTGATAGGGACATTGAGGATTTCACCATCTATATTTTCCAGTAGGAAAGAATTTTTTCCTTCCAGAGCCGAGACTCTAAATGGTACATACTAGAGGTGGTCAAATTTACCATGTTTTGCTACTTCTTCTCTTCTTGCATCCCACCTTAATACTAAATCACTTGGGAGGAAATCTCTATCCTTTGCTTTGTGATCAAATAATTCCTTCATGTCATCTTGGTATTTCTACAACTTTTCATCTAGTTCTACCCTATGCTGTTGAACCTCAATCAGCTGATTTATCCTCCTGGTGTCATGATTGGGTTCTTCATTTTGATCTTTCCATAACTTCATCACTGGAAGCGCTAGGTTTATAGATATCAGAACATCTGTCCCATATACCATATGAAAAGGAGAAATGCCGATAGAACTTTTTTTTCTTATACGATTCGCCCACAATGCATATTTTAAGTGCACATGCCAAGACCTTTTGTTTTCATCCAATACTTTCTTGATTATATTTACTAGGCTATTGTTAGATGACTCGGCCAATCCATTTCCCTAGGGGTAATACGCTATGGAATGGCCAAGAACGATGTTATACTTTTGAAAGATGTTGATAATAGCCATAGATTTGAAGGCTTGGGCATTGTCTGTAACTATCTTTCAAGGGCAACCAAATCTAAACAAAATGTTGTCTTCTAAGAATTCGATTACCACTGAGTCTGTTTCCCTTTTGGTTGGAATGGCTTCCACCCATTTAGTAAAATAATCTGTTGCGGTTAAGATCCACTTGTGTTGAGCACTAGAATGGGGATTAATCTCGCCTATGAAGTCTAGACCCCATTGCTAAAATGGGGCTTCAGCTTTGACTGGAACTAAAGGAAGTGCCGGGAGCTTTTGTTTACCTGCAAATAGTTGACAGGGGTTGCAAGCTCGGACTTTGGCATTAACGTCCGAGAAACGTTTTGGCCAGTAGTACCCAACCCTCATAATTTTGTAAGCAATAGCTCTCCAAGCATGATGCCCCCCATAGACTCCCTCATCAAATTCGTCTATAAACCGCTGCATTTCCGATTCGACTAAACAGACTAACAGGAAACCGAGTGGATCTTTCCAATATAGCTTACTTTCGATGATACAATATTTAACCGCATGAATTTTAGAAGTCCTGGATTTTGATGGTGATAGCTCATTTGGGCATTTTAGAGTTAGCAGGTATGATACAATGTCTCTGTACCAGCCTGATGATATAAAATTCTCTTCGATCTTGTTTGGACCTGCTTGCTCATTCAGCTCGTTTAGGTTCATGTCTTCATCGCCTTCCTGCAGGCAATTGATACCTAGGGCTCTGAAATTCGACTCAGCTAAGAGTTTGTCCAGGCCTTGCCCTTTTATCAATTTGGTTGGTTTGACTTCCAGATCAAATTCTTGGATTTTGGTGAGCCATCGCCCTCTTTTTCCATCACTGTCTGGTTGTACCAAAATATCTTTCACAGAACTGGTAGGTACGTACGCATTTATCTTGGAGTGTAGTACATATGTTCTGAATGCATTTAATTCTTTTACCATGGCGTACGCTTGTTTTTCTATTATATCATACTTCAATTATGCATCTCTAAGGCTCTTGCTGAAAAAAGCAATCGGTTGTTCGAAACCTTCTTCTTTCTTTTGTAGGAGCACCGCAACAATCGTGTGTTCGGAGGCAAATGAGAAAATAAGAAAATCTTTTAGATAGTCGGGGCTCGCTAACACAGGTGCCTCATTTATGACTCTCTTAATGTGTGCGAATGAAGCTTTGGCCTCGGTTGTCCATTTTACTTCACTATCCTTTTTCAACATACCTGTGATCAGTTTTAAAATCTCAACGAAATTCAGGATAAATCTTCGTAAAAAAATTATTCTACCTAAGAAAGATTGAATTTCTTTTACATTTTTGGTAATATTTATAGTATCTATCGCTTCAATCCTCTTAGGATCAATCTCGATTCCATCCTTAGATATGATATGACCCAAAATCTTACCTTCCCGCATGGAGAAATGTAATTTCTTTGGATTTAAAGATAGACCAAACCTGTGGCATTTTTCGAAAGTCTGTTTAAGATGTATCAAGTGTTCTTCTTCAGTTTTAGAGAAAACTGTCAAATCGTCGATATAAATGACTATGAAATTATCCCTTTCACTGATGAAAGTGATGTCCATAGCATGCTAGAACGTGGCCCCTACATTCATCAAAACAAAAGGAATTTTATCATACATGAACATACCCCATGGTGTAGTGAAAGAGGTTTTTTCTCTATCTTGTTCATTCATGGTGATTTGATTATAACCAGAGAACCCATCAATCATAGACATTCAGTTGGCTCCAACTACCTTTTCTAGCACATGGTCCATTTTGGGCAACAGATAGTTGTCCTTAAGAGATGACTTATTTAGATTTCTAAAATCCACACACAGTCTAATTTCCCCATTCTTTTTCCTGACCGGGACCAGGTTTTCTACCTAGTCTGAATATCTCAGAGGTACTATTATTTTCACTTCTAAAAGTTTCTTAACTTCTTTTTCGATCACAGGTAAAAAAATGGGGTTGATCTATCTAAGCTTTTGTCTAAATGGTTTGACCCTAGGCTTTAGAGGTATCTTGTGATCGATTACGAAAGTGTCGTATGTCTTTAAGTCATCATAAGACCAGGTGAAAACATATTTATACTGTCTGAGTAGGTCTTTATACTTAATTTTTATCTCAGGAGGGAGGAACTTGGATATTTTTACCATCCTGGATTCTTCTTTGGTTCCTATATCATAGTCCTCCACTTCTTCTGGTTGCGATTGTAAGGCATATTTTACAGGTATGTCATTTTGATCAAAAAGTCTTTCTAGAGGAATCAATCCTTTCAGAATCTGGTTGTTTTTAAGGACCATGATGCGATGATCTACGATTTTGTCTCGAAAAGATTTAAGATCCTCCCCTTCTTGCATGATCCATATCGGGTCATTTTGATTTTCTTGGTCTGCATGAGTTTCAGAAAATTCACCTACTGCTTCAAGAAACTTCTTAATTTGTTTGTCATCCTCAAAAACCTACCAGTGCTGGATATTGTCTGGTATAGATGGTCTGTGTTTGATCTCTATGTGATACTTCAATTTGAAAGTCATGGGAGGAGTGAAGGTTGAAGCTTCTTTAGCTAATGCATCATCATGTAAGTTCTCTGCACGTGGGACGAAGTGGATATTTACGGACGAGAAATTTTTTTCCATCATATCCCAGGTACAATTTCTGTATGATCTTAATACGAGATGCTTGGCTTGGTATTGTCGATTTATTTGTTTGATTATTAACTCTGCATCTTTGTATACCTCTAAGTTATTTATTTTTAGCTTCTTAGCAGCCTCTAATCCTAAGACCAATGCTTTGTATTCACATACGTAGTTAGTATAATCTATATCCCATTGCAGTCTATAAGAAAAAGGAACAACGAACTTTCCTTCGGGAGCCACTAAAAGAACTCCTGCACCAGGCCCTTCACAAGATGAGGCACTGTCAAAATAAATTTTCCAGACACCAGTGCTACATAGATCCTCTGTCATGTAACCTGACTCTTCCTTCTCTATATCATTTTCCTCTGGAAAACCATATAAACCGTCACCAAAATATAAGACACAATTTCCTAAATCTTGATTTGCAATGTAAATAGGGAAATTGTTCAGGTTTTGAGGGTCGCTTATTGTATATGCTAATCTTGTTTCTCTATACAATCGAGTAAATTGCCCACCAAACACAAGAATTGTGGCGAACATCATATCCAGTTGAAGAGAACCCCCCAGCTTGGCTCCCCATGACCTAGACAACAGTAAGCCATACTTAGGGGGAATATCAGCAATAACCACATCCATCAAGATACTCTTAACCGGGACCTGTGCCAAGGTAACTACTAAATCCTTTATCATTCCCATACACTTAAACCTTCTCAAGTCAAAAGCATTAAGATATCCATAAGGTTTGGTGATTTGGAGACCCAATTTGTCCATAATAATTTTAGCCATAACGTTATGGGAGGCTCCAGAGTCTAACATGCAATTGCGTACCAATTGATCGTATACATTTAAAGAGATATAAAAGGGAGCAATAGTGTCTTTGGCCCCTTCAAAATGTGGACCAAAAGTGATGTTAGGTTTGTCATCTTCCAGATTTAAAACGTCTGACTGGATTTCTAGCTCTGAGACACCCATCACTTTGGTAATCCGCTTCTAATAAACATGGTTTTTTGCTAGTTCTACCACAAGGATTGGTATCTTAATTTTATTTATCTTGTTTTCAAAACTGAAAACTCTGCTCACCTTGTTTGTTTCTTTAGTTGGAACTTTTGAATCCTTCCTTTCTGACTTATTCATCTAGACCGCTTTATTACTCATGGTCTTGGTTGAAGGCATAATTTTATTAGCTATTTTGGTTCCTTGTTCTTGGGTCTCAAATTTTCCCACTTTGGACTCTTGTGTGCTTACTACTTTCTCTTTGTCATTAGGTAATAGGGTCTCTTCCAGAGTATGCTCATAATTTTTACCTCTTGGGAGGATTTTCTTAGGTTGAGTAGTTGAAATGGGCTTACTCTTAGATCTCAAGTTGTACTTAGGTTGGATCTCAGCCATTATCATTTCAGTTTCTTGTTGAGAGCCACAAAGGTCAGTATGATCACTTTATTCACCCTTATTCAACAATTGTTGAGTGTTTAGAGATTTTTCATAATCTTCTCTAGTCAGATATGGTTGTGTGTAGTCATCACCAAAGTTCATGACATCATTATCTGAATCTCCGAAGTCTTGAAGATCGTTCGCTCCTATAAAATTTTCGCTCTTTAGGGGAGCTTGTATTTTTTTATCTTCATTTTTTATCTATCTTTGCTAGTTTGGGGTGTTGGGGTTCCACTTGAAATCCTTTTTGGTGAAAGAATTATCTTTTGGCATGTTCTAGCTCCATTCTGGATATTTTATTAGACAGTTCTTTAATTATCCTGGCCATATCGTCTACTTTGTCATCTGTGGATCTATTAGACCTTGACGGACCTGCTTGTTCTCTAAAGCATTTAGTTTCTCGATTTCCCATTTCTACTTTAGCTTTAAGTTTAAGAGGAGCCATCATATTCGAAACGATTTCTACAGCATCATCCTGCATTCGGTTTAGAGTCACCCCCCTTATTTCTTGCAAAAGGAGTGCAAAATCCGGTTCGAAGGCCCCTACGAAAGTTACTTTGGCCGCGGGTTGGGACGGTTTAACCTCGGCTAGGATTTTGTTATAAAGCTTCTTGACTCTTTGAATAAACTCCATAACTATTTCTGAATTCTTTTTTCTTAAAGACCCAAATTCAGTTAAATAATATAGGTGCTCCTTTCTTTCACCCCATTGTCTAAGGAAAGCATCTTCCAAGGTGTCATAAGAAAAGATAGATGCTACAGGTAGACTCTGAAACCAAGTTTGGACCTAAGCTTCGAAGGTTTGGACAAGAAGCCTCAAATACACATCCTCATGTTCAATACCTAGGATGTTTGTGAATTGATCGAAGAAATTAATGTGTTTGGCTACGGTCAGATGTCCTTCCCTAGTGAATTTTGGCAAATTTTTTATATAATTTTCGGGAAGGTCATGTAGAGGAACAGGCAATACTAGGGGAGCGTATCTTGCTGCAACTTTCACAAACACTCTGGGAGGGGGGGCAGGCCCTTGGCCTCCAGCTCCTCCTACAGGAGATCCTCCCCCTCCTCCTCCGATAACCCCTCCACCTCCTCCTTCGATGACTGCCATCATTATTAGTGGAAAGTCATAAAGGGGGTTTCGGAAAATTAATAGTGAATCTTTATTTTCTTTGTGAAGAGGAAAATACGACGATGAATGATAAGGAATGAGAGGACTTGGTACCGACGTGTGTGGAAACTGAATGTGTAACACACTCTTCAGAATTAGGTGAGGTCGGGAAATTTAATTAAAGGAAAGATGGTATGCCAACTGCCAACAAAATTTCAAGAGGGCCCTTTCCTTTGTGTACTAAGGGGATTGTCGGATGAATTTCACTCCTAACTTCGGAGCAGTTTGACGTTAGATATTTAGTATCAAAGAGAGGATTGCGTGAATTTGAAGGTTTAGAAGAACTCTTAGTCTTCAGTTGTGGGTGTTTAAGCTTGTAGACTACAGCGGTTGGCTTAAGAGAGCCTCTCACCTTTAGAATCTTCTTGGGATCTATAATGGGTGTAATCTGCTTACCATCCGGGTTTTTTCTGGTATTCCTTCGACCAGATCCCAGTTTATTATTTGTGGAGTCACCAAGTGAAAAAATGGAAAGCCTTAAAAAGGTGTGTACTCTTTTTTCACTATCAAAGGGTAACATTTTCAATGAAAAAAAATGTTGTTTTCCTAGGGAAAAATTTCATAACTTCGGTCCCCACCAATGGCACCAAAAAGATGTTGTTCCAAAGTATGTACTTAAGGCTTAGAAGTACAGTGTCTAGGCAACTGAAAGCGGGTAAAGGGTAGAGAAGAGAGAAACATCAACCTTTGACAAGGGAAACTAGGGAAGATTTATGTGTTAGCATTGTCTAGCTTCCAACTGTTCCTGGATGTTTATATTATGTTCAATCGCTACCCATGAACGTTCAAGTTCAACCCAGGTAGTGGTTGTTTTAAGAATGGTATTGAAAAGGTTTAAGGAAATGTGCATTTGATTTGATAATTCAGGTTCGATATTGGGTTGTGTTGGTATAGGGATAGTCATGTAGGAACAGTAAAATAAGAAAACTTCAGAGGGAATTTAAGTGTTGTCTCAATTCGATCGTATAAAAGAAAGTTTACGGTTTCAGGAATAAAAATGGGGTGCAAATCAAAGGCTCTTTCCCATAAGTGGGTTATATTTTAATAAAAATGTATGAGGTGGTAGAAAACATTTATCTATCTACATAGTAAGGCTCCTATCAAGGGAGAATATCATGTATAAATAGAAGAAGAAGAATGTGAAGAAATAACCCGATGAAGCATAAAATATATATAGAATTCTGAAAGTGTTGACTGGTCTTATACCTGCTGATAGATGGTACAGAGGAAAAATAGTAAACAATATAGAAAACCAAAATTCATTCACTATAGTAGAGGTTGTACTAAATTATAGTGAAGCATTCATTAGATACAAATATGAAATGAAACGAAATATGAGATACACGAAAACAAACTCATAACACAGTCGTGACGAAATTGAGAATCCTCAGATTTGCTTTATATTAACTCTCAAAATGTAAAACCTCTATTACAATCGACACAAAAAGGTCAAGCCTCTTTTTCTTCTTTCTATGGTATATTTATACAGTTTTACAATAAGATGGAATCTCAATCGTTGCAAAATTTTCAGTTATGATAGGGAGGAGAGAAATCGCTCCATTTCTTCTTCTCTGTCTTTATTTGGTTCCAGAAGCTTGTGCTCACATGTGCTCGGTACAGGTGACACATCTTTCAATCAGCTGAGATATCAACCTTGATGGTTCTGCTTGACAATTGGCTTCAAAAGAGTAGCAATCTCGCGCTAATTGCAGCAACCTATCTTCCATCTGTCTGTCTATGATGTCGATAGTGCATAATTGCACACTTGGTTTAATCATACATTTATCTATTTGGACTATATCTGCCATAGTCACTTGTGAGATCTTGGCTAAGTCTCTTTCCTCTTTTTCATTTAAATCATGTGAGATTTTTGCCATACTCATTTGAATCAATGCCTCAGCATTACCTCCACTATCAATCCCTAGAAGATTACCATCTATAGAACTAAAATCCTCTTCTAAGGATTTCGTTACTCTCTTGGCTTGCAGATTACCTTCTGAGATGCTTTGTTCCCATTCTTTTGATAGAATGTTTCCTCTGGTCTGCTCCAAAATGGTAAACCTGGGAGTATTTCCGGAATCCCTGTTGTTTGTAGCTATCACAGCCTCTTGAAAGGCGACCTGTGTTGCTCCAACTTACCTTTCTCTAGCAGCTAAATTCTCCAAAACGTTATTAACCAAAAAGCAGTTGTCCCAAATCACCTGTACCTTGGCGAGTAAATTTCGTTGGGACACAGAGACTCTGCTTCGAATCTCCATTGCCTGGGACTGGAACATCCTGATATTTATCACTTTACTTTCGATGATTTCCACTCTAGCCTATAGCTATTCGATCAAATCTTTTTGTTGGCCAGATTGCATCTGACCATTCCGAACCACCAGCTATGCTTGTTCAAGCTTAGTCTTGAGCAGATCTATCTCACTTTTATTAGCCAACCTTGCTTGCTCTATTCTTACACTCATCTGGTCTTTGGTAGCATCCGCTGCTGTGGCTAGTTTGGCTTCTAGGGTTTTGATGAAGCGATTTTTTCGTTTCAACTGGTTTTTGAAAACCCCAACTGAAAATTGGTTCGCTATGGCATATGCCCCTAATGTCCCAGCTATTTCCATTGCAAATTGTTCATTCTTCTTATCCTTCCCATCAGTCATAACATTGTATTTCTTGATTGTTGATTCCCTTTCCTGATAGAGTTCTCTCTTTACCACTGCCTTTCTCTTCTTATCAAAGAAGAACTCATTTGGAGGGAGCTCTTCCACCCTTATAGGCCTCAATTCTTCATTTAAGATCCACCCTGCGTCAATATTTTCATGACTTGACTGCAAGGGAGTAACTGATGCGATAGGATCTCTGATTTTCTTCACTAATTGTCCCAGAGTAGTAACCAGAGTCTACTTCTTCGACGGGTTGGGAGTCTTTATCTCTACTTTTGGACTCTTAGTTTGCTCTCCCCTGTTCTAGTGTTTTTCTTGACCGGGAGTCACATCTGTTACACATTATTTTCGTCATCCCTATGATTGTTAATGATGTAAACCTATCTATTGCCTTTAGAGGGGTCACAGTGGCCTGAGTTCCTGAAGAGAGAAGGAAGAAGAACTTTTCCTGAGGAAAAAAGTTACATTTTCCTATGTAAAAACCTTATAAAAAGAAAT
>ML784741.1:295364-339956 GCA_009831015.1 Picea engelmannii
TCCTGAAGAGAGAAGGAAGAAGAACTTTTCCTGAGGAAAAAAGTTACATTTTCCTATGTAAAAACCTTATAAAAAGAAATGTCCGCAGGTTGCTATATAGGCAGGGTGCGGGAATGACAAATTCCCATAGGTTTCTATATAGACAGGGTGCGAACAGTCCGCAGGTTGCTATATAGCCAGGGTGTGGACATTCCAGCACGTGGGAAAAACGTACGGTTTCTCGAATTTTCTAGAAGGAGAAGCTTCTTGGGTGAGGTGGCATCCGAATAGTTTGGATCTTACTCGCTTTCATGATTTAGTGGGATCATCCTAACCTCCTCACCTTATCTTCTTCAGCTTATAAAAGGAAAGGAATTCTCATGGAGAAAGTTAGCTTTTGGTGAGCTTGAACTTGTGGGTTCCTGGTTGTAGTTCTTTGGCTTGGAATTATTATCTTGGTTGGAGTGGCTTTGAGATCTTCTTTGTCAAGATAGATTGTGAGTAGCTATCAGATCTATGGTCTCAGAATTCTTGGAGTCAAAGTGTGTGGGGAACGAAGGATAGTTGGAAGGGACCTTACGACATCAAGGCAATGGTTGTAATCTCTCTTTCACATTTAATATGATAGAGTAATACGATTCTTTCCTATAAAGATTGTTTTTTTTTATTGTATGATTCCTTGATCACATACATAGGTTTATATTGAGTTTATGCTATCGCTATCACTTTGGTTGGTTTGTGTTATTTTGATATTGACTGCACAAGAGAACTGGAGTGAAGCGGGAGAAACAAAGACTATAGGAAGCGATTATAAGGTATGTTACTTATTCTTGCCTCTTAGTAAATTCAATATTTAAAACTTAAGGAAAGCGTCCTATTCTGTCCTGTTCTGTTCTAGATCCAGGTGGATCTAGGGAGATCGGTTTGTGTCCGCACTTACAGATTTATCCATAAACAACATCCTTGGAGCCTTCGGCATCTTTTTGTTTCACCTCCGCTGTACTCAGATGCTCACCCCATAATACTGTGGGAAGACAACTGTGTCAATGTTATTGGAACTTCATAACATCGGCCCTCTCTTCAGGTGCCAAGGTTTGTATCCGAGCTAAAATATTGACATAAGATCTTGCACCTCAGAAAATGTCATCCGAGGGTGAATTTTCGTGTTCAAATATCTCGAGTCCACAACTAGCCAAATGATTACTCACGACCCTTTGCGAAACATGCTTCCTGAATTCAATAAGGACCAACTTTAGGTCTTCTAGGGCTGCTACATCAGCTTTAGCATGCCCGAAATATAACAAAGAATATGAATTTAAATGAACAGGAAAAGGTGGCCATACCTTTTTTGAGTATCCCTTATGCTCCTTGCTTATACCACCGATTATTGTTTGTCCAGCAACCTCACGACAAGCTAGCTTGTCGGGAATGAATAATGGCAATGCATGCGGGGGAACAGAAGCCATGAAAACTCTGAGATATGAGAATTTGGCTTCTACATACCAGTCAGCTATGCTGCTCAAATTTGTCACTATACTGTCCGAGATCCTGGGGGGCAGGTGGCCGAAAATAGTGACATGCAGCAGTACCATCACCCAGTTGAATATTTCATATACGAAATCTGTAGCTTTGTTTTCCAAAAATTTCGAATGATAGACGTGGATGGGCTCGTCCTCTGATAGATTCCAACTCTAGATTATTAAGGGAAATGGCATTAGAAAGCACGTGATGTCCATAATGTATGCAGACATAAAAAATGAGGAAATCTTTCAGCTCTCTTTCTATGCCCAATACTCTGTAACCCGACTAGTCAAGCTATTAGGCAACATTTTTGCCCAGTCAAAGGAACAACCTTCGGTGACTCGATGTATTAGAGGCACCCATTGAAGAAATAAATGTGAGGTGTCCTCTCTCCCATATAATGTGCATGCCATCATAGCTACATACTTGAACTATGGTTCCAATCAAGCTATTGAATATATAGCATGACTGTCTGCCCTGAACTTCGCAGGGTGCGAAACCCAATCTCTTATTAAGCTAGACATAGTCTTGTCATACTGCACACATTACTTCTGTTTGAACTCTTCCAAGAATTCAACATCATATGTAAGGTCAGACGATGTGGGAAACTTGTACATGGCTTGCAGATGTTCAGGTCTGAAAGTCTCGATGCTGACCTTCTGCTCATTCATGATGGTTCTGGTTGGTATGTCCACATGGTCTAATGCCCATCAGACCATATCATAATAGGGGAGAAATCATGGCCTGGCCGCTACTTTATGCATTCCTAATTGAATGACGATCTTATATTTGGTGGTTATGTCATCTTTTTCATTGTCACTGGAATCATCAGAATAATCCAACTAATTTGGCCTACAGAACATCAGAAACGAATGACCAGTTCGGGACAGAGTCGAAACTTCGAGGTGAAGTATCAGTGACGTTGTCTGAACCTTGTCCCAAAACCTCAATGCTGGCTTTGGATGCTTTTCATGGGGCCATGATGGGAGATCCTTCTTTATCTCTTCTGCGATAAAAATATGTATACATACAGAAGTTAGCTCATTGAGAAAGTGTGCTCTGCATAATATAGAAATGAATTTGTTATAACGAATAACAACTCTATATATTCAAAAACTCGGTTCTTTTTAGAGCAGATCTATCAAATCATGTTTAGAAATAAATTTAGTAATAAAAACCTTATCTTTATTTGTCGATTCTCCTTATTTCTAATTAATGCCATAAGTTTTGGCGGTTTGAAATGTCAGTTGGCGTAAGGAAGAATTAAGACTTCTTCATAAACTATGAAAGCATCAAAACACATAAGATACTGATTTAGCTTAATTAATCTGGTTTTACCGAAGTTAATTAATTTTTCTCTACTTCTTGTATCGAGAATTTTTGCTTTAACCCTTTGAACCTCTAACACCTGAAATTGCGATGATCAACTTTGGTTAATAAAAACATAATTGTGATTAGGTGCTTAATTAATTATGTAATTATTTATATCTCCATATCGTGACTCGGAGCTTCGAAGGTATAACTTCTGGGAAGTTTGCATGCCGAGTCGTGAAACCACAAAATCGCAACGATGCGCTTTAATTAAAAGGGAGGATAAAAATGGATTAAGTGTTTAATTAAGTATGTTCGTATCTTTATCGCGACTTCGTGAATCAGGCTTAGACAATGTAGATTTTTAAAAGAGAACACGTCGAGTGGTGAATTTCTGACAGAACTTAACCATGGCTTATCTTTTACCTTTAACCTTGACACGGGTTACTAACATAAGGACTTCATGGTTTTGGCTATCAGTGTTACGACAATAAGACTTTTGGATTTAGTGAACGCTAAGGTGTGAAAACCCGATGATGCTTAATTGTGATTTAGGAAAATTTTACTCCCGTTACTGCCCTGGGTAAAATTTTAAATCTATTTCACTGTTTTGTTGCTCGAGACTTGTGAACTTCGTGATCTATAGCATCCAACATACGAAATCTGGAGGTAGAAAAAAAGGGGGAAAATTTTTCGTTGAAAAGTAGAACTCGCCTCGAGAGTACAATAAACATCGTTGCTTGCATGATAAGACTTTAGAGATTTTGAAACCTTAGGTGGAAAATACAAAAACCATCTTTCGATTTCGAGAATTAAGACATGAAATTTGAGACGGGCTAGAAAAAAAAAGGAGGATCCAATACAACCCACACAAATATGCTAGCTATACACTAAACAACCCGTGTATACCTCCAAAAGTTGCAAAAATTAAAAATTTGCAAGGAATTCAGTGAAATTAACGGGCTATTGGAGGTTTCCTAACCAATTCACTTGCTATAGCCCATCCCCCAACTGAATAGCTATCCTTTTGTCATATAAAAGGAGGCATTGGGGTCTCATTCCACAGTCAAGCATTAGAACGGTGAAACTCTACCTAAATTTCCTTTCCTTCCTTACCCAAGTATTTGTAGCCTTTTGTGAGTTATTTCCTCAACATTCCCTCTCTAGCCCTTTTCTACCATACAATCCATTCCCTTCCCTTGAGATGATCAACAAATTGTGAGAGAATGCATTTGGAAGGTGCACTTGGAGCATTTTCAAGAGGATCTCAGACTAGGTTCATGAAGTGTCAGCCTACAAAGGTTGTAATTTCCAATCTTTGAGTATTGAATAAAATTATCTCTTTTCCCTGTCCCAAATGATGGTTTTTTTGTCTTTTATTTGATTTATACATAACAATTTATATCTAACCCTAATTGATGAATATAAATAGAATGATTGTATCCTTGCTTTCCTAGTTGTTGGATGCAAGTCATCTTTGGGAGGAGACTTGCAGCCTTGGGAGCTATAAAACTTCAGGAGGTCTGCACCAAACATTGGATTAAAGGTACAATTTCTGACTTACTCTTTCATTGCTTTTTGTTCATCCATTTTGGAATGTTTGGGGTAGTGTAGAAATTAGATTGACTTTTATAGAGTCATTTCTCTGTCTATACTTAGAACCTTGGTATAGTTATAGGGGTTTTTTCCCACTAGCATTCATGTTCTTTGACTAGGATAATCAGATAGCTTGGCTATGTGTCGGCATAGGATCTATGTGCATAATGAGGAAGGACTTAAAAAGTATTCATGTTGGAATGAAAAAAATGTAGATCTCAATGATTGGTTAAGTTGTAGTCATCAATGAAAACACTCGAGGAGTAAGAATTAAGTGTAGGTCCCTTGCCAAGGCTAAACCTTGTGTTAGGTGCAAACAAATTTCAACTGTCGGATATAAGGGTGAATCAGTCCCCATCCTATATTTTGAATCTAAGGAAGACTTTCATAACTCGGGTCTCCAAAGATTTTATATACTCATACAAGAATGACAGGGAAATGAAGACCCGGTATTCGCAAAGATCGGGAGATATTCCCTACAACCAATCACCACATCATCGTCAGGGGATGAAAACCTAGGTCACAATGGTGCCATGTTAGATGGCATGAGAGAGGTGAATCTACATGGATTCCACGTGGTGAAGGGGGTGTCCATTGGTCAACGATGCCCCAAAAAATTCAGAATGCCATAAATTTTGGACCAAGAATCGGTTTTGGACAAGATTTTAGTTGTTGGAAATCTCGCGGTGAGTGCACAATAATGGTGTCCTCATTCGAGGATTCCGGGAGTTGTAGGAAAGAAGAAAAATTATACCTTCGTCCCTTAAAAAGGCCACTTAGGGGATCCACCATGTGACAAGGGGATTTAAAAGAACCATAATATCTTTTGATTTCCTTGTTTTCCACATGGATGGATTAAAGTTTAGCATTTTAATTTCATTGAAAGATTTCCTTTTACAAAGAATCACTTTAATTTGGGACTAGAAGGACATTCAGACAATCTTTGAGTATGCTCTTTCCTCACACCCTTGTGTGATCTTGGAAAACAAAAAAAGGGATTGGTTGAAGAAACCTCCATATCCCTTTAAATTAAACCATTTTTAGGAGAGGCTAATACCTCTTATCTTGTTTTTGAAACATAATCTTAAATATTTGTAAGGGCCCACACATTCCCACATGTGCACAATCTTAGGATACTTTCAAATTCTTGGAGTAAATCACTAAGGAAGTTTAAATCATTGTAAGGGACCACACATGCCCACATGTCCAAAATATAGGAATATCGTCAAACCTTTCTTACATTAGATAGCATTCTAGGGAGATTAAATCTCAAGAGTAAGGACTCACATGTCTACCATGGTAGTTACCTAGGCCTTTGTCAATTTTTGCAAGGATTGTTTGTGAAATATAGTAAGTTAGAAGTAAGAAATATTGTAAAGTACCAAGTGATGTCCGCATGCCAAAAAAAATATCACTTAACTTATTAAAATTCATCAATCACCATCACTTCTTACAAACATCACATATTCAAAAAGTTTTTTATTAGATACTTGAAACTGTAGTATGATCTTCTCCCCTCTCTCATATGTGATCTGGGAGGATTAGAATAGATTCATTTGTTTAGTAAAAATATTTTTGTGCACACCATTTTTAATCAACAAGGTTGGCCCATGAATCCAACCTCACATCCCACTCTCACATACTAAAATCAATCATAATCAACCCACTTCTAACCTCCATGGGAGGAACACAAAATAATTTGGTAGTCTAATTCATGATTTTGGGGATATACATACAAATAAATCCACATCATCATTTTTTCATTGTAACTTAGAAAGTTATGAAATAGGATACCAAAATCATCCCAATGAAGCATTCCTACACCATAAGGAAGGGAGACACCTGTGAAGGGTCGAAGGTTGAGGTCCAGCTATTTTGTGTGTGCCTCCTTGGGTCACCCAACCCTAAAAAAGCATCCAGTTTGTGACCGATTTATGAGGTAGAAAATCTAAATGACGTGCTTGATTGAGGTGACTTAGTGGGAAAATTATAGGTCTTATCTACCCAAGGTAGAGGTTATGGGATGCAATCGCAAATCAATAAGATTTTAAATGTTCATTGGGAAATATCATCAATACTTTTGAGATATTCCCCCTTCACCCCTCATTATAACTAATTGTTCATCCTTTCACTAGTATCTCCTCAAGTGGGTTATGACCCCATTGTTAACTGATTTTTTGGAGGTCCAATGTTATTTGAGAGGAAGGATGTTAGTCAGATAGGATATGATCTAGGAGGATCTAGAAGGCCCAAAAATCAAATTTCTCAGAATCTAATAAAAATAGAACCAAGTCGAATAGCTTGTCTCAATATTTCCAGCGATGCAAGTGGCTCATCAAACAGAGCTAGAAAAAAGAATTTATGGCTAGTCAAAGTTTTAATCAGCCCTAGTCAAAGTCAATGATTATGTCATCATCAGTATAGGTAACATAAGTAATCAACAAACTAAGGTGATTTCATGTTGATGTGGCACCCCAAGGTTCTTCCACGTGGCATGCATATTCAACTTTTTTTATGGCCACTTGGGCCAATTGGTGCATGCCACGTGGAACCCCCAAGTGATGCCACGTGGCATCACCCAGGAGATGCCACATGGAAGCCTAAAAATATGACATTTGGAAGAGGACTCAAAATCTGAATGGATAATTAGAATACATTCACAGGGTTCCATGTGGCCCAATCATATGGTGACATGTGGCACCCTGAAAATTGCCAAGGAGGTCTCACCCCCAAAAAATCAAATTTAAAAAGGGATCGGACTTGGACCAACCATTTCCAAATCTAGCAATTGGATTGGCTTGAGGCCAAACCTTGGATTTATTTTTGGTTTCATTATCCAAAAAAACTCGGTGAGTGTACTATGGAATCTGTCCCATACCTTAACAGACAGGCCCTTCATGGGTCACATCACCAAACTTGGTGGCAATCATACCAAATGTGGTGCGGGTTTAACCGATGGTAAAATGGGGTCAGACCATATTTAAATGGTGTTTTGAATGAGTTAAAACTATGTGATTAATATGTAATGTGTTTTTACAATAGAATCCCAAAAGGGAAGGCCCACAGGCTTGACCCCGGGACCTCCCCAACAAGCAAGAACTTAATATTATCACCGCTAATCGTTGGGCCAATGGAACGTTTTGTTTTATCCTCTCAATTTTTGTATTTGAACCCAAAATTATGCCAAGAATGGGGGTCTATGCCTAACAATCCGATGATACACTTTACGATGCAAGTACAAGACTTTTGATTGCAGGTTGTCGACATGGTTTACGAGGCGAAGAGCCTAGGAGTGTCAGAATTTCATGATTTGAAAACCATTTATATGCATTTTAGTTCCATGATTGCAATGGTGATTCCCATTTTGTAATCTAAGAAACTGATCATGAGGATTATGGCACAAGGAACATGGTGCTTTTGTAGTTTTTTTTTTTCTTTATGAAATTTTGCAAAAGAGAAATGCCTGCCATAAATTTCAGTGAGCATTGATTGTTGTAGCAAGGAAACAATACCTGATCTATTGTAGGAAAATCACCGCATTATAATTTGTATGAAAACTGAGGAGGTGTAGTGCTGGTGAGTCTATGTTGTTACTTTGTTAGAAAGAAACCAACCTTACAGTCAAAATTCTCAGATCTATGAGAAAAAAATAATGACAATGTTTACACTTGAATCTAAACAGTAGATTCAAAGAGGACCGTTGTTTCCCATTGTAAAATAATCATTATTATGCCACAACTTGTGAGAAATTTTCCCTTGGATTTTCCACAGAGATTGTATCATTGCATGAGAGACTTTGCCACATTTTTTAAGAATCATCTTTTTACACATAAGAGCATTTGTTCGATACTACCACTAGATGTGGGACTTCAATCCTTTTACATGTAAATGAGGGTATCTCTAAATAAGAGAATGAAGTGGCTACATGGTTGAGCAGAGCCCGGAGATGTAGCCCACCCTGGGTGAAATTCCTTAAAAATTGGTGACTCCTTGTCCTTATGTGTTGAATGCTTATTTCATTTTTTTTTATGCTTCCTTCTTTTCATAGGAAGTTTTTGTATGCATTAAGTGATGATGTATGAGATTTAACAATCTTGTTGTGTTGTTTTTGTCACATGGGTGAGAAAAACAACAACACTTTCCTGCTTAGTTAAGTCATCTAAACAAGACAAAGGTTTGTGAGTTGATTACAGAATCAAATACACATGAAACAAGTAAATATAAGTAAAAACAAAAGGAAATAGATGTTAGAGAAGCTTGTAGGAACTAGAACCATGAGAAGCAAAAAATGACCATCATATAGCTACCAATGGATCAATATATTGATAGGCTAACATCGTAGAGAAAGGTAGGGACTTATGAATCCCCTCTTCCTCCTTGGGAGGGCTCTTGAGTTCCCTAATAGAGAGATATTCTCTTCATACAATGGAAAATCACAATGGTGAAGAAATACAATTCCAATCCTCTCAAGAGGTGAGTGGAATGGCCTTTGCTATAGTGCTTGAATGATTCAAAGAGAAAAGAGGATTCTCCAAGAATTCTTGCAGCATAACAATACCTTGAAGTTATTTTTGTTATAGAAAACCCATGGAACATATTTATAGTGTCCATTCATGGAAAGATACAACTGGTTCATAGTGTGAACAAGGTGCCTTTTAGGGAACTTCCTATCCCTTGACCAACCTCCAAGCTAGTGTTTTCTTAGATCCGAGTGTCAAATCATGTTGGGGGTCATACTAGAAGTGGTTGAGAGGCCAACAAGATTCTTAAATGCACTGTTCATGAGAAGTGCATGACTTTTATCATAGACATTCGTGCATATTACACATAGTGTGCTCTGAGGGTTGTGTTAGCATGTGTATTCTCCACACTAGGCACACACCTCCTTTGGTGAATTTGTGCACTTTAATTTTTTAACCAAGTGTATAGTTTTGTGCCTTTTTGATGGATTTCGATGTTGTAGATGTACTCATTATTGCTGGAATTGATGTCTTTCTTCATCCATTGTTTGCAATGTTGCAGACGATTTTTCAGTGCTAATAGATGCCTCCTGATGTGTGAGGTTAGGAGCATACGTATAGCCAAAATACATAAATGTTTCTTTTTTTGAGAGTGCCATTGTAAGGAAGATTGAAGAGAGGAACTGCAAGAGAAATCCATCGGAGGGAGAGGGAAAACTATGGGAACCAAACCTTTCTCTAGGAAGAAAAAATAAAATATGTATACAAACAAGGCGAGCATGCCCCATGCTTATGTCATGAAACCAAAATGTGGGACTCTAACTAAAGATTTTTTATGATGTAGATAGTTGCAGCATCCTCGGGGCGATTGATAATGGAAGATGATGGTTCTGACTAGTGAACTGGCTCTGAAGTGAGTAATGGACAACTATAAGAAGTGTCGATGACTCGTAGGCATTGACAACCTATCAACTTCAGAGGTCTTTGGATGGTATGAAATAACTGCAATGGTTGCATAGTAAGACCCACCTTAACATGAGATTTTGCTGAAGTCAAATGTTATGGGGGTTAATGAAATCAGAAAGCAATGATGAATTTCTCTGTTCCATTCGAGACTCCTCATTGAAAAGGTAATGAGAGTCAAGATACTTCTGCCCTTCTGGAAATTGTGTTGATGTCAACAGGAAGGGAGATGCAACGTCAATAAGCAAAGGGATTCTTGAAATCCATTGAGTAATGGGTGATATCAAGTATTGATGGGTAACATGGATGAAGTCAAGACACTATGGGACACAGGACTGCCCTTGGTTGGGGTGTTGAATGATGATTGGCATCAACCGTAAAACTGGATCTAGTGTCAGGGGGACAACTAAACACGGGGTTAAACTATGTTGGAGGCTGAAGAAGTGGGAAAAATTAGAGATCATGGGTACATGGAGTTTGGATACTCAGGGTTTTTCAATGATGGCAATATGGAAAATAGAGAGGATGCCGCAACCAAGGGCGACATGGGTTTCTTTTCCAGGTAAAATAAGACCATCGAGGATGATGACTAAAAAGCTATGTATATTATGAAAACAAGAGATTCATACAATTACCAAAGAAATAAACAATAATTTGGTTTGAGTATAGAGATATAGAAATGGGTTCCCAAGTAAAACATGGATTGGCTTATTTAGAGCACAAGTTTGTGAAAGAGAACTGGTGGAGGGTGGGGCCCCATGAGTGGGTTTCTGTATTAGGTAAATGGATGGACAACAAGCTGCAGATGGGAAAAATGATGGTGGATGATATGGAGGGATAATAGAACTATAGGGGTGCAGTCAATGAAACCAAGTGTAGGATGATGTGACCTAGGGAGTCCATTGGAAAGGTTAGCAAATATGATCAGAAGAAGTGTGGGGTTCATTCTCGAAAGTGAAAAAAATATTGGGACTCCCAATCCTAGGGGGAGAAAAACAACATGAGTGTCAAGTTACCAAGGGGAATTATGAATGGGAAAAATCATGTGGGTGAGAGTGCTACTGGTTGAAAGTACCAAAATGTGGCAAAGGTAAAGGTACTACAGAGCAGTATTTAGGGATCCTAAAGGAAAATGTCAGAGGGTGTGACTGGGATATGCAATTGTTTATAGAGGGAGTAATTACATGCCATTTTTGAACATATACCTGAAGGGGCTATAAGTGTACTAAACAAGTACCTACATGAAAACCAAATACCCAACGTGAACAATATCTAACAATAAAGTACATATAATAGATATTTGATAAAACTGAAAGTAAGCATGCATACCTGAACGTGGCGTGAGAAAAATGATCCTATGGGGAATAGTGCAGATGATAACCTAAGGAATGTGAATGTGTAGATTGTTGGATCAGGATCTCATGGCTGAGAATGGATCAGAAAATAGAGGCTCTGGGCTCCTGTAACAGAATGTGGAAGTTGGGAAAAAGGGCCTATATATGGATGGTGGACCCACAATTCCACCTCATTTACACCGACACTATTGGTGATCCGACGAGAGTTTCGTGAGGTGATTTAGAATTTTATGGGAGTTTGGGGCTATTGATTAGGAATTTACGAGAGACAATTTAGTTGCCTTATCATCCCGTACTTTGTGAAGTTGAGGGAGTGTAGCTAGGGATTGTACAGAGGGACATACATGGATTTTTTAAGGGTAGATTTGGACCGGTGGAGGAGGCATTTATTTTGATGAATAGGGGTGATATATGACCATGTTTCAATTCAATTTTTTACTATAGAAGGATCAAGGCCAAGAATATTTGTATATGACTAGGAAAAAATATCCTGGTATTCCTGAAAGAGAGCTTTGTAAGAAATGATTTCTTCAGGGGAGCAAGTGGCACCAATGGTGATCTCTTCTATGATGTTAGGATTAATAGAGATGTCAATTTTGACTGTGGAGGAAATTTTGGCCATGTTTCCTTCTTCAAAAGAATCGGGGGCAGGAATAGGCTTCTTGAACCAGTCAACATGCCCTGGAGGAATAAAATCCTTGGTTTAGATTCCGCACAGGGAGGCTTGATCAAGAGGGTGAAAGACCTCTTGTGAAAGGAAAATTTCTTGATGATGGAGCATATTCCAAGGGAAATAAGGGGTGGTTAGTTCCTCCAATATATCTTCATCGCAGTGGAAACTACGAGAATATAGGGGATCCTGGGAGATGGCAGGGGGAACCGTCAACGGGTAAGTGTCATTGGACTCAGGGGATGATGGCATAGAAGGGATATTCTGTGCGAGGTTTGATGGTTTGTTGGACATAAACCAAAGTTCAAGACACTATGGATGATATCTCATTTTCTCAAGGACTGATGAAGAAATATAAAAATGTCAGTAATGTGAGCATTAGTTGGGGGTTTCTAAGAGGTCTCACGTCGGGATGTGTGGTGTACTATGGCTAATGTTTGGAGAGATTGAGGGAGAGTTGGGCAGTGATGAGTATAATGGACATATTCTAAAATATAGCACGAGTGAAATTGGTTTGTAACCCTTTATTGCGTGTGGTTGAGGACTCTGTAGTAACAGTGGATGTACTTGATGGAGTAGTAAGAAATGGGGTTGTTTTAAGGAGATGAATAATATTTCATAACACGAAAAGAGTAGTACATCTTCTAGTGGGGTGTCCTTCTCTTTCGCAAAGGGTGCAAGGATGTTGATCTCAGGGAGGTAGTGGATCTATGGGCTCATTCATCCCCCGTCTTCCCCCAATAGTGGTGGTGGTGTCACCAGTTGGGGGTGGGGATGGTTTAGTGGGGGGCTATACTAGAATCTACATCAGTAATCCCTCTATCTGAGGAGGGAGTGATGGTGTAGGAACCATAGAGGGTGGGTGGAGGTACTGTATAGGGATGGTGAGAACCATATTAGGCACAGTGAGGCTAGTAGAGACCTGTAATGCTTGGACTCCAATTGGGGGGTAGAAAAGGGGGATTTGGGTAATGTCTTGGGGGACTGTCTCCCAAACTGATATTTTCTTTTGGAGGGGGCGGGGAATCTGGGACAAGTTGTGTAGAGGTGTTCTCAGGGAATTCTTGTGGTAATAGTTCTCTAGCTGGTGGAGCTTCGATGTTGGGAGGGGCATCGATTGGAGGAGTATTGTCTCTAATATCTATTTTGTTAGAGGAAAATAAACATGGTTGTGATGAAATAGATGGGTTTAGGATAGGTGTTGGTCCATGATAATATTCTAACAAGGATGGGCCTTTGAATATTCCAGGACCAACATCGATGACTGAAAAAGAATCTGAGCTAGTGCAAAGAAGGGGGAGGATGTTATCAATGTTGGCATAATGATTAGGCTCGTAATGTGTAAGTTGGTTGATGGTGAAAATTTTCCCGTTATGGGGGAACATCATCATTCAAAACATAGAAGAGGCTATGACCTTCATAGAATACATGTAGTTGCGTCCGAACAAGATATTTTAATCAAGTGGGGCGTCAATAAATTCAATGTCAATTAGGATGGTTTTGCCCCCAAGTTTGACCTGGACATTTTGGAAGAGACATTTAGGAGATGATGGTCAGTTGTCATAAGCTCTCAGAGTGATGGAAGATGGTACTAGCTCAGGTGAGCTGAGTGTCTACCATACTACTTTGGACATGATGGATGTGGATGCACCTTCATCAATGATGCATCGATGGACTATGGTGTTTTCACATTTTAAATAGTATCTGAAAGGCTACCAGAGTGGGGAAGCTTGGTTCTCCATTATCTAAATAAAAGGTGATTAGTTGAGTATCAACAAGGTCGACTACCCCCAAGGTGGAAATCAAGAATTTGAGTTGTGTGGGACAGGTTTGGAGGACCTCCAACATAGACATGGTTGTAGGAGACTAGGCTAAGTCCTTGACCAGACTATAGTTATGGGTTTCTCTAGCATGAGGGTTATGTACATTCCACCATAGAGGTATGTGAGGGACACGATCATTTGTTTTTATTGTTCCCCCAGATGGACACAATCCACCTATCCACATGCTTGATTATTTACAGTTGATTTATGTATGATGTTCATTTGATTACATGCAATTATGAGTGATACTATTTTTTGAAGGTCAAAATCTCAAGTTCATTTATTTCTCTCTTGCCACCATTTGCACACATTCATTTTTCTAGTTGGAACCATAGGGGAACCATAGAATCCCCATCGTTCTAGACGCTTGCAGAATCTCCTTCCTATTCTAGGAGGCATCTCTAGTCACGCCAACTCACAGGCTCAACCATATTACACCCTCGTGAGTGCTATGATCTTGGGATCAGATTTTCTTAGTTCCATTTTTCTTTTTTCAAATACCCAAGGCCATCCATTTATTTGATCTCCTTCACAAGGAGGTGGGGGTCAAACTTCTTCTCAAGGAGGAAGTACAAACCCACCAAATCCATCTCAAGGGACAAGTTCACTACCTACACACACCATGGATGGAGATAATCCTCTGCCAAATCTCCCTTTTCCATACTTGGTATCCCTCAACATTCCTGATTTAACCAAACTCACAAATGACCCCATTTTACATGATGCCACTTGGCCCAATATGCCTACCAAATTTCCTTCAGACATTTCGAAGTTTGAAGGAAAACCAGGGGAAGACCATGCCAACCATGTTATGACCTTCCACTTATGGTTCTCTTCAAACAACATCATGGATTATTCTATCCACTTGAGGTTGTTTCAAAGAACTATCACTGGTTCATCAGCCAAATGGTATGTGGACGAAAAATTAGGGTCCCATGTGACCTTTGAATCATTGGCCAAGGCCTTCTTGTCCTTTTTCCAATTACCATTTCATCATGATACTAGCTTGGAAATTCTCTCCGAGTTCAAGAAAACCACTTCTAGACATATAGCCAAACACATCCATGAATTGTGGAGACAACACAGTTTGTGTAAAAAAAAAACCACCAATATGGTCGCCGGTGTGGTGGGGGTCCCCAGTATGGTCACCAATATGTTGTGTTGTTTTTTTCACATGGGTGAGAAAAAACAAAACACTTTCCTTCATAGTTAACTCATCTAAACAAGACAGAGGTTTGTGAGTTGATTAGATAAAACAATACACATGAAACAAGTAAATAGAAATAAAAAAAAGGAAATAGATGTTAGAGAAGCTTGCAAGAACTAGAACCATGAGAAGCAAAAACTGACCATCATATAGCTACCAATGGATCAATATATTGATAGGATAACACCGTGGATAAAGGAAGGGACTTATGAATCCCCTCTTCCTCCTTGGGAGGGCTCTTGAGTTCCATAACAGAGAGCTCTTATATTCATACAATGGAAAATGACGATGGTGAAGAAATACAATTCCAATCCTCTCAAGAGGTTAGTGGCATGGCCCTTGCTATAGTGCTTGAATTATTCAAAGAGAAAAGAGGATTCTCCAAGAAGAATTCTTGCAGCATAACAATACCTTGAAGTTTATATTTGTCTAGCACACCCATGGAACATATTCTTAGTGTCCATTCATGGAAATATACAACTAATTCATAGTGTGAACAAGGGGCCTTTTAGGGCACTTCCTAGCCCTTGACCATACTCCAAGCTATATTTCACTCAGATTTGAGTGTCAAATTGTGTTGGGGGTCAGACTAGAAGTGGTTGAGAGTCCAAAAAGATTCATAAATGCTCCATTCATGACAAGTGCATGGATTTTATCTTAGACAATCGTGCATCTTGCACAAACTGTGCATTGAGGGTTGTGTTAGCCTGCACATTATGCACATTGTGCGCTCACTTCCTTTGGTGAATTTTTGCACTCTAATTTTTGAACCAAATGTATAGTTTTGTTCCTTTTTGATGGATTTTGATGTTGTAGATATACTTATTTCTTCTGGAATTGATGTATTTCTTCAACCATTATGTGCAATGTTGCGGGTGATTTTTTAGTGATAACAAAGATTCTTCACCAAGTTATATTTCAAATTGGGTTCAAGTATTTCTAATCACTTCAATTTCACGTGATAAAATAAAGTTCAATAAAAATGATCTTAAATCTTTCCTTTAATGGAGTGGCATAAAACTAAGTAAATATTGGTAATAGGATCACCCCATTCTCAGATCAAGTGGTATCAAAGAAATATTGATAGGGATTGTCGGTGTTGAATACAACATGGAAAATACACCAAAGTAGTCATGGCTCAATGAGCTACAGGAAATCAACCAAAACATTCAAGCAGAGAATTTCGAGTTGAAGAGGATGTTGTGAGATGAAAAAGAGGAGAATCAAAGATTGTGAATGCAATTACAAGCCACAGAAGAGGATTTGGAAGAGTTTCAAAGAGATGAAGGTTTAGTGAAGCCATCCCCTACACCTAATCTAGAATTGTTAACTGAGGTAAATACTACTTTTTTAGTTTCATGTTATTCTCATTGTGATGATGATTTTGGTGCTTTTGATCAACACACTACAGGCATTTCCTTGAAGCTAATGAAGAAGATGGGGTGTAAAGGAAGAGGCCTTGGAGATAATGGACAAGGCATTGTGAATCCCATCGAGGTGGTGGAATTACATTGACATGCATGATTAGGATATTTCATAAAAGAGATTGGAGAATGTTCCAAAACCAATGAGGAAGGAAACTCTAAGACCATCGATGAAGGGGGCTCCAAAACTGCAGAAGCAAGAAAGTATTCAAGTGATGAGATCGAATGAGTGCAGGATGAGAGAACATCATATCATTCTGATGATCGTGATTATGATCCATATCCAAAGGGATGTGAGTAATACAAATGAATAGCTAAGGAAATATCTCCTCGCTAGACCAACACCAGATACAACCAAGCAAGGTATAAAAAGTCCCATTATTCCAATGTTCCTTTTGATTAAAAACAAGTTGGCAATCTAAATAAAATATTATGGCATATGAAACCATGTATGTTTTGTGGTATGAATAACCATGTTGTTTCCAAGTGTTGGAAAATAATGGCTTTTTACATGAAGGTTATGGTCATGAATACCCTTCTCCACATTAGGAGAAAGAGAGGTGCAAGAAAACCTCGATGAGGAAAAATCATTGCAACAATTTCAACAAGGGTGGACATCATGAAGCCACATGTTGGATGCTCCATACAGAACTATGTCCCAAGAAGAAAAACAAATTTAGGCAAGAACCTATGAAGGAACCAACCAATAAAGAAACTCTTAAAGGAAGCCAGCTACGAGAAAAAATACAACTCACGAAGGAGGACCTATTCATATTGATGACTAAAAGGATGGGTAAAAATTTTGAGTTAGTAGATAGTGGCCATTATTCTAAGTCACTTTTTGCTTATAAGACCCCATAGAAGGACACTTGTGTAAGAGTGATGAGATGTATAACATCACTTATTCATGGAACATAGTGATATTTCAGGCCTTTTGTTGAGGTAGCAAAGGGTATGGTTTCTGTTGTAAATCAAAGAGACATGTATTTTCTCATTATGTACACTTTTGGGGTCCAAAAGTCCTTTAGTGGGGAGGAATGATCTAGGAGGATCAAGAAGGCCTAAAAGTAAAAGTTCTTGGAATCTAATAAAAATAACGCCAAGTCGAGGAGTGTCAGCAAGTTAGCTTAGTTTGATGGATAATTGGTATGGATTGTTGGTTGTCATTGATTTCAACCATTGGAGAGTGATATTGTATATTGATGTCAACCCTTATTGATTAGTGTCAAACCTTGGATAAAGTCCGGTAGTTAATTCCAGAAGAAAAAAGGTTTGCGTAATGGACCCAAGTTTGTTTGATGTATAATGGTATGAGTTTTAATATATTTGAAGGTAATACTATTCTAGAATTTTATCACATGTCATTCCATTTCCAATGGTATGTGGAACGTCACATAACTCCTCACGGTTAGAGAGTTATGGCCATGTGAAGTTGGACAACCCAGGTTTGGATAATGGACCCAAGTTTGTTTGATAGATAGTGGTATGATTTTTGATATATTTGAAGGTAAGACTATTCTATATGGATAGTACATGTCATTCAATTTTTTGTGGTATGTGGAATGTCACATAACTCCTCACGGTTAGAGAGTTATGGCCATGTGAAGTTGGAGAACCCTCATGAGTCATCTAGAAGCCCCAAAAGGTCAAAGTGGTTTAAGAGATTTTAGAAGGTAAATAATAAAGTGAAGTGATGAGTCTACTATAATTCAAAGTGAATACAAAAGAAATTATTTAAATAATAAAGTTAATGGATAAATTACTAAGTTGACAAGTAGTTAGAAGTGGGTTAACCCTAAAATAAGGAAAGTGGGTTAAGATGGTTAAAAGGTAACCCCTTGAGGAAGCTACATGAAAGTATAAATAAGAGGCAAGGCTTTCTCATTTTAATCACACTTGAGCATATTGAATATCTACAGGTGACTAAGGTAACCATAGGATATATAAGCCAAATTTTAGAGGGAAGGTGAATATAAGAAGGTCGAAATTCAAGGGAGGATAAATTCTTTTGATGATTCTTTCTAAGGTATGTTATTTACAGGTCATCTTACAATTTTCCCAATAAATTGCTTTCTATAATGATTCAGAATGTGAAATTGGGAGGCCATTGAGGAAATATATCCAAGTAGCTATGGTACAAATTTAAGCTTGTGGGTCATTGTATTTTTGGAGTTACACTCCGTGGAAAGTATGGTTTGTGGCTTGTCCTGAAACTAGTCTAAAACAAGTGTTTCGGGTGAAACGTCATAAATTATTCATAACATATCCAAATTTAGTAACACAAAATGTGTTGGTTAGAGTACATTCTTTAGTATTCTGTGTAGAATTTTCATATCAATACAACAAATATTCTTGGTGGGGCATGCTCTTCAAGTTCTCTCTATAGAATAAGCCAAAATTCAACAAGGTATGTCATTTTTTCTATAACTCCTTTTCTGAGAGGTTCCAAGTAGTGACACTGGGATGAATTAAATAAAACACACTGAAGAACATTGTGTACCATTTTCATATCTTTATTTATTACAGGTACATAGTTATGATTATTGCAAGTTAGGGTTTTTTACTAATCCAAAATTATTCAAATGAGACTAAAGTAAATTTTGATGAAAATGCTAGTCTCTTGTTGTTAAAGTTAAGAAAGGTTTGTAGGTATTTGATATTATACATCAAGTCTATTATAGAGTTACAAATCAGATTTGCATGATGAAATTGATGAGGCATTTTGGTTGAGGTACATGTTGCGTACATGGTTGAGAAAAGTAGTTGATGAGTTGGCACATACATGAGGTGTATGGTTGATGATGTTGGTACATCTTGATGAGTCATAGTTGATGAGTAGTTGATGCATGATTGGTACATACTTGTTACATGGTTGGAGACACTTGTTATTCATATTGTTGACACATGGTTTATGGATGATGTAGCATACTTGTTATGGTATATTATTAGAAGAACATATTGATCTTGGTGATGATTATGAGTTGTTGTGTTATTCTTGGTTGATGCACATCTTTGAGAGTTGTCTTGGTGATTGATATTGGTGAGTAGATCTGATTTGGTTGATAATATTGATGAGATAGATTGTTGTGATAGGTTGTTGTGACATGTTATTTGTATTAGTTCTGTGCATGGTTGATGCACATTTTTATGGTACAGGTTGATTAAAGGTTGAAGTACAGGTTGATGCATGGTTCAGGTTATTGGTACAAGTTCTTTGGTGCAGGTTGATTGGTACATGTTTACACCAGTATATCTCACAGTGATAATGTGACAATGGTTCCATCATTCTACTATATGTCAGGGCGGTTGGATGGGGCAGGGACATGAGGTTGTATCCACCTTTTGGTTGTAGCCAAAGGAAATAGGGGGTTGTAGCCTCCTTCTAGTTGTAGCCAGAGAATTGGGGAGTTGGAGCTTCCCTCAGGTTGTAGACTGAGAAAATAGGGGGTTGGAGGATCCTTCCAATTGCAGCTAGAAATAAAAGGAACTCGATGCTTCCAATGAATGTAATTCTTAAAGACATATAAGAAAAAACATTATGTGGCTTTCTCCCTCTTTGGGTTTCCATGTAAAACACTGGTGTACTTTGTATGTGTGTGATTACTCATTTGTTCATTGTTTATTTACTCTGCAACTATTGGATAATAATGCTACATTGATATAACACTTACATTTTATGGTGAAAAAGGATTAAATTTCTCTATTACTAATTCACCCCCCTTCTCAGTAATCCAACAGTTCGTATCAGAGTCGGTTCCTTCAAGAAATAGTTTAACTAGTGGAAGGAGATCATGGATTATTCTAAGAGTGGAGTACCAATGTTTAATTGTCATAATGGTTTTAAGTATGAGATTTGCAGCAGAAGGATGGAATTATTTTTACAGGCACAGGGACATTATATTTGGCTATAAGTTGTTATAGGATATGATAGTTCAAAAAGGGAAAAGACTATAGCCAAGAACGAATTGAAGAAGAATAACAAAATAACAATGGATTTCATCTAGGAAGGATTAACTAATCCGGTAAGAGAAAAGGTTGGCAAATGTTCATCAGCCGAAGAACCTTGGGATAAGTTACATGACATATATTCTTCACCCATCGCAGATTCATAAAATGACAAAGAAGATGTAGATATAGATAAATAAGAATTGTGTTCACCATGTCAAACATATTTGGAAGATTAAGAGTACATAATCACTAGAGAATTGATTAGTTCTTTAGATAAACTAAGAGAAGAAAAAAAGTCTCTCAAGAAATAATTGATGAAACAAAAGGAAAGTGTTCACATTTTTGAAGAATCCCAACAGGTCATCGAGAACTTAAGAACTCAGCTAGAAAAAGCTAGAAAGATCAAAGAAAATCTTGAATATCAAATGCAGTATTTGGAAGCCAACATAAAATAATAGAAGGAAGAAGCAGAAATTAGGGAGAAGATATTGACAGATCATCTTAAGGAAATAAATAATGATCTAAACCGGCTTGAGGTAGAGTTTGGTCAACAAGAGAAAGGAATTGAAGAAGAAATAATCACATTAAAAATTTATCTTGAAGAAACGAAAAGAACAGAAGAAGTCATGAAGTCTCAGATAATGAAGAAAGAAGAAGAGGTTGAGAAGATTGAATAAGAATTTGTCACATTGAGAAGTAAAATTGTCAAGCTGAACAATAACGTTGAAGAGACAGAAGCATCCATATCATTTATAGAAAATGAAGAGAAGCACTTTAGGTTGCTAGAAAAGAAGAATGAAGAAAATAGAAAGAGTTATGAAGAAGTACTTAAGGAAGGAATCATGGTCAACAAGACTCTAAGAAAACTATTGAAGATACATATTCAAGAATACCATCAATGTTCAAGCCACAAAGAAGCTTCAATCATGATCATGATCAGTCAAGGAAAAAATTCATAAGGACTACGCCACAAAGAAGATCATTCACTCCCAGGTATGCAAATTTATTTTATACTCATTGTTTTTATTGTACTAACTTTGGACATAAGGTTGCATATTTCAGGGATTATAAAAGAATTGTTCAAGCAAGAAATGCCTATGTGGCCCCACGTAGCATTGAATGTTACAAACTTCATAACTATGGTCACATAGCTAGTGATTGGACAAGCATGATTGATAATTCCATGAAAGAGAACATTGATATCAGATGTAAGAAAGTGTGGATAAAAAACACAAAGAATAGGTGAACAAATACCAGGTCCCAGAGATTGCAAGATTGGCAACAAAACGAGATGAAGAAAATTCTACAGATAAAGAGAAAGATGTGAGATACAGAAAGGTTTGGAAAATAATTGAAAGAAAAGAAGGACGGTTAAATAAGGAACAAGTTCAAGAGATTGTACTTTTAGGAATTGGAGTGAAACATGAATCCACAGAAAAAAAAGAAAGAATTCAGAGCTCATAGAGATTATGAATATACCAATAAATATGATGATGAATCTACCAATGAAGATGATGATGAATACACATAAGAGAAGGAATTGTTCTGAGCCATTCGACTTAGATACTCCCAGGTAATATGAATATTAGATAGGGGGAGTCTATGCGATAGTTGTGACAGACCAAAGAACCATCCCTCGATCAACTTGTAGAGTTTGAGAAGAGAGATCTAGAGAAATCAGTTAGCAGAAGTACAGTTTGATAGATTAATCATGACTTCATGATAGTATAGTGATAAATGGGTCAACATTATGGACAATTGCGCAATTAGAGTCTTGGATAGTAAGGACAGAGATGGATTCATAAGAATACTTAGCAGGTTTAGACAGATATATAACAATGGAGGAGAGAATGGATTCACAAATTGGTTCAGAGAGTGGTTCAGAGACAAAGGAACATTAACATAATGGATGATAATTACAGGGGAAATGGATCGAACAATGCTAATGGATTCCAAATTGACAAATATTTTTTGGACACATGTAGTGCATACAACAGTTCACATTCAAACCAAAATAATTCTCAGAAACAACAATGACAAAATTCCCTATGAACTATGGAAAGGAAGCACAGATAAAAACCTCTAGATCAAGAATGAATTTGAAATGTCATTAATTGAAGAACTATCCTTCTTTCTGAGTCTTCAGATATGTCAAAGAAACCAAGGAGTTTTTATTTCTGAAACTAAGTATATCATAGAAATTCTAAAGAGGTTCGGAATGGAAGATTGCAAACTAGTTTAGTATCAACGAAGCACTAGTGGATCAACGTTCTACTTGGGTGAGTGTTTAGTATCATGGTTAAGAAAGAAACAATCATCAGTATCCTTATATACATCTGAGGCAGAGTATATTGCAGCAACAACATGTTGTACATAGGTTATATGGATGAAACAAACTCTGATAGATATATAGGTTGAGTATGATGATCCCATTCCAATCTATTATGATAATACAAGTGCCATTAGTATCTCAAAGAACCCATTGATGCACCCCAAGAAAAAGAACATTCCAATCAAGTATCACTTTCTATAGGAACAAGTTCCAGAGAAGAACATCAAATTTGAATATGTGGGCACAAAAGAATAAGTGGAAGACATATTTACAAAACCACTTCCACGGGAATCCTTTGAGTATCTTCGCTAGAGAATGAAATAATGTCTAATCCAAAATGAATGATTTTGAATGCTTATCTTATATGTCTTAGATTTCCATGAGGAAGCACCATAAAGAGGATGGTTCAGGTTGGGAGATCAATTTCAGGAAGAGTTGAGTCAAGGGGAGTATCCCCAAGGATAGCTCAGTTAGGGGGAACAGCCCCGAATGGAAAGATACCTTTGTCATTGATGACAAAAGGGGAGAGATTTATTATATGTAGGATAGAAATGCTTATAGAGAGATAACATAGGCATGTAGACAGGGGGAGCATCCCAAGGAGAGTTATATCAGGGGGCATAACCCCAAGTGGAGATACCATTTTCCATTGATGTCAAAGGTTGAGAGATAGAAACATTGATGAGGAGTATAGGCATGAATGTTATCATGACTAAGTGTTGCCATCAATGTTGGTGTTGCCACCAATGCCAAAGGGGGATATTGTCAGAACGTTGGATTAGGTTGATGGAAAATCAGTATGGATTGTTGGTTTTTATTGATGTCAACCATTGGAGAGTGATATTGTATATTGATGTCAACCCTTGGAGAAATTCTGGTAGCGAATTCCGGTAGCACAAAGGTTTGAGTAATGGACCCAAGTTTGTTTGATGTATAATGGTACAAGTTTTAATATGTTTGAAGGTAATACTATTATATATGGTTATTACATGTAATTCCATTTCTTGTGGTATGTGTAATGTCACATAACTCCTGATGGTTAGAGTGTTATGGCCATGTAAATTTGGAGAACCCAAGTTTGGGTAATGGACCCAAGTTTGTTTGATGGATAATGGTATGAGTTTTGATATATTTGTAGGTAATACTATTATATATGGATAGTACATGTCATTCCATTTCTGGTGGTATGTGGAACGTCACATAACTCCTCATGGTTAGAGAGTTATGGCCATGTGAAGTTTGAGAACTCTGATGAGTCATCTAGAAGCCCCAAAAGGTCAAAGTGGTTTAAGATATTTTAGAAGGTAAATAATAAATTGAAGTGATGAGTGTACTATAATTCAAAGTGAATACAAAATAAATTATTTAAATAATAAATTTAATTGAGAAATTACTAAGTTGACAAGTAGTTAGAAGTGGGTTAAACCTCATATAAGGAAAGTGGGCTAACATGGTTAAAAGGTAACCCCTTGAGGAAGCTACATGAAAGTATAAATAAGAGGAAAGGCTCTCTCATTTTAATAACACTTGAGCATATTGAATATCTACAGGTGACTGAGGTAACCAAAGGATATCTAAGTCGAATTTTAGAGGGAAGTGAAGTAAATAAGGCCAAAATTCAAGGGAGGATAAATTCTTTTGATGATGCTTTCTAAGGTATATTATTTACAAGTCATCTCACAATTTTTGCAATAAATTTATTTTTATAATGATTCAGACTTTGAAATTGAGAGGCCATTGAGGAAATATATCCAAGTATTTTTGGTACAAATTTCAGTGTGTGGGTCATTGTATTTTTGGAGTTACACTCCGTGGAAAATAGGGTTTGTGGCTAGTCCTGAAACTAGTCTAAAACAGGTGTTTCGGGTAAAAAAATCATAACTTATTCATAACAGATCCAAATTATGTAAGAAAAAATGTGTTGGTTAGAGTATTTTATTTAGTATTTTACGTACAATTTTCATATCCATACAACAAATATTCCATGTGGGGCATGCTCTACAAGTTCACTCTCTAGAATAAGCCAGAATTCAACAAGGTATGTCATTTTTTCTATAACACCTTTTCTGAGAGGTTCCAAGTAGTGACAACTAGAGGAATTGCATAAAACACATTGAAGAACATTGTGTACAATATTGAGATCTTTATTCATTACATGTACATAGTTATGATTATTTCAAGTTAGGGTTTTTGACTAATCCAAAATTAGTCATATAAGACTAAAGTAAAGTTTGATGAAAATGTTAGTCTCTTGTTAAAGTTAAGGAAGGTTTGAAGGTATGTGATATTATACACAAGGTCTATTATAGAGTTACAAATTAGATTTGGATGATGTAATTGATGAGGTATTTTGGTTGAGGTACATGTTGGGTACATGGTTGAGACAAGTAGTTGATGATTTGGCACATACATGAGGTGTATAGTTGATGATGTTGGTACATATTGATGAGTCATAGTTGATGAGTATTTGATAAATGATTGGTGCATAATTGGTACATGGTTGGAGGCACTTGTTAGTAGTATTGTTGACACATGGTTTATGGATGATGTAGCATAATTGTATTGGTATATTATTAGAATAACATATTGATCTTGGTGATGATTATGAGTTGTTGTGTTATTATTGGTTGATGTACATCTGAGATTTGTCTTGGTGATTGATCTTGGTGAGTAAATATGATCTAGTTGATAATATTGATCAGACGGGTTGTTGTGATAGGTTGTTTGGACAAGTTGTGACATTTTATTTGTACAGGTTTGGTGCATGGTTGATGCACTTGTTCATGGTACAGGTATAGGAGTAGGTTGGTGCATGGTTGATGCACTTGTTTATGGTACAGGTTGATTACAGGTTGAAGTATAGGTTGATGCATGGTTGATGCATGGTTCAGGTTATTGGTACATGTTGTTTGGTGTAGGTTGATCGGTACATATTTACAACAGTATATCTCATAGTGATAGTGTGATAGTGGTTCCATAATTCTACTTATACGTCAGGGCAGTTGGATAGGGAAAGGGTAGGTGGTTGTATCCACCTTCTGGTTGTAGTCGGAGAACATAGGGGGTTGTAGCCTCCTTCTGGTTGTATCCATAGAATTGGGGAGTTGGATCTTCCCTTAGGTTGTAGCCTAAGAAACTAGGGGGATGGAGACTCCTTCCAATTGCAGCTAGAAAACAAAGGAATTTGGTGCTTCCAATGAATGTAATTCTTAAATACATATAAGAAAAAGGATTTTGTGGTTTTCTCCCAGTTTGGGTTTCCACATAAAACACAGGTGTATTATGTATGTGTGTGAATGCTCATTTGTTCATTGTTTATTTACTTTGCAACTATTGGTTGATAATGCTACATTGTTATAACACTTACATTTTATGGTGAAAAATGATTAAATTGATCTATTATTGATTCACTCCCCCTCTCATTAATCCAACAAGGATCTCATCGCAATATTTCCAATGACACAAGAAACTCCTCAAACGGAGCTAGAACGAAGAAGTTATGGCTAGTCAAAGTTTTAGTCAACCCTAGTCAAAGTCAATGATGACATCACCATTCATACAAGTGATTTCAACATTCAATGAACTAGGGTGATGTCATTTTTAAATCAACATGTTGACGTGGCACCCCCAAGTGCTTCCATGTGGCATGTAGATTCAACATTTTCAATGGCCACTTGGGCCAATTGGCGAGTGCCATGTGGCACCCCCAAGTGATACCATATGGCACCACCTAGGAGCCTCCATGTGGTAGACCAAAAACATGACATTTGGTAGAGGACTTGGATTTTGAATGGATAATGAGAAGCCACTCATAGGGTGCCATGTGGCCAAATCATAGGGTGCCATGTGGCACCCCAGAAATTCCCAAGGAGGGTCGACCCTGAAAAATCAAATTTAAAAAGGGGTCGACCCCATAACATTTGGCATTGAATCCATTGGCCAACCCCCAGCTCTATTTTTGACAACCTTATCCAAAATATTGTGGTGAGGGTACCATGGAATCTATCCCGTAGCTCAATGAATAGGCCGCGCACGGGTCATGTTGCCAAACTTCACGCCAAGCCTACCAAATATGGCGTGGGTTTAACCAGTGATAAAATGAGGTTGTCCCATATTCAAATGGTGGTTAAAATGAGTTAAAACTATAGGATTAATATTTAATGTGTTGTTACAATAAAATCCAAAAAGGGGAGGCCCACAATCTTGACCCTGGAACCTCCCCAACAAACAAGCACTTACTATTACCACTACCAACCGTTGGGCCACTGACCCGTTTTATTTTATCCGCCCGAGTTTTTGTATTTGAACATAGACTTATGTCGAGCATGGGGGTCCATTCCCAATAGTTTGATGACATGCTTTACGATTAAATTATAGAATTTTTGAGTGTAGGTTGTCGGCACGGTTTATGAGGCGAAGATCCCAGGAGGGGCCTGGGATGAGCGATGTCAGTATTTCATGATTTGACAGTCATTTATGCATGTTTTCTCACCATTATCACAATGGCGATATCAATTTTGTGATCCAAGTATCTGATCATGAGGCTTATCGAATGAAACCCAATGTAAGCATGGTTCTTTTGAAGTTTTGTTTTATTTATGAAATTTTGCAAAAGAGGAATGTCTGTTGTAGATTTCAATGAGAATTAGTTTTGTAGAAAGGAAGAAAGATATGATATATTTTAGGAAACTCATCACATTATCCTTTGTATGAAAACTGAGGAGGTGTAGTGTTGGTGAGGCTACGTTGGAACTTCACCAAAAATTAACCAAACTTGAAGTCAAAAGTCTCATATTTGCGAGAAAAATTTAATGACAATGTTTACACTTGAGTCTAATCAACAGATTCAAAGAGGACCATTGTTTCCCATTGTAAAAGAATCCTTTTTATGCCACATATTGTGAGAAATTTTCCCTTGTATTTTCCACAGATATTGTCTTATTACAAAAGATACTTTTCCACATGTTGTGGGAATCAAATCTTTACACATAAGAGCATCTCTTCGATACTTCCACTAGATGTGGGACTTCAACCCTTTTACATGTAAATGAGATTATCTTTAAAGAAGATAATGAAGCTGCTATGCGATTGAGCAGGGCCCGAAGATATAGCCCACCTTGGGTGAACTCCTCTAACAATTGGTGACTCCTTGTCCTTATGTGTTGACATCTTTTATCATGTTTTCTTATGCTTCCTTATTTCCACACTTAAGTTGTTGGATGCATTAAGGAATGACATATGGGATTTAATAACCTTCTTCGCCAAGTTAAATTTCAATTTGAATTTAAGTCTTTGTAATCACTTCAATTTCACCTAATGTAATCAAGTTCAATAAAAAAATATTAAATAGAACATTTAATTGCATGGAATAGAACGAAGTAAAGATTGGTAATAGGATCAACCCGGTCTCAAATCATGACACTTGCATTCTCTTATATATTTCCCCACATGGAGTCAGAAAAAAACCAAACTATAGTTGATCTTTCTCTCGCTCAAATCGTACGGCAGGAAAAACAATTTCGCTTCTTGTGCACATTCCTCGTCCTTTCTAATCTTAATTAAAGGCTCAGATATGTTTCCGTGACCTATCTTATGAATTATTTAGATTTTTGTTGGTAGAGGGGTAGACCTAGGGTTCAACACTTCAACAACACACCAACAAAACTCTAACTACCAACCCTTTCGGAAACACCTGCGAAGCAAATGAACTCTCACCCAAGGTAGAGGTAGGAGTGGTTGCAGGACTCTGGTGTCTACAACCTTAGTTGGGACACATATATGTGATTACAATACTCTAACAAAGCACATAGTAGTTACCACTCATCAATTATTTAACCAGTATTTACTTCGCAGATAAAACCCTAATTACAACACAACGCAACATTCACCCAAATCTAAAATATTCAAGCACTAAGCACAAGGAAACGGATCAGATCTAGCATTTTATTCACATCATTAAGAACTAAGTTATCATATTCATCTAATAATATATTATTACACTAAGTATAAATCACATAAACAATATAACAACCATAATGCACAAAGCAACCATAACACAGGATATACGTGGTTCACCCCCAGCCTGCGGCTACGTCCACCAACTCTTCTTCTCCTTTATTGTCTTCTGTCAATCTTCTTCATGCATAGAGCCACAAGATCCTGATCTGCATAGGACAGGAGATTTTCACACACTCTGCTAGATCCTCCTTTCCCGAGCTAGGTTACAACACAAAGCCTTTACACAACCTCTTATAGTTACTTGCACTTAGCCTTGCAAGTCTCACACAGTATGCACAAAGCACTTACAATTATCACTTGCACCCAACACCTAGCATGACACACACCCATTCACCACTAGATTACATCACCTAAATATCTATTTATACATTACAGAAGAGGCCTAAACATGGGTAAACCCATGGGACGACATCCCCATACATGTTACATAAGCCCAAAACCCAAAAGTGCCCTAAAAAGGGACTGAGATCCCATGATCTCCGCTTCAACTTGCACTCCACCTTCGACAACCGGTTGAATTCCCAAAATAGGTCAAACATGACCAAGGATATCCAAAACTTGGTCAAGTGCCAACACTTTTCCTTTGATGCTTCTGCAAACTTCCTCCTGAAGAAATAATTTCATAAATCTTTCACGAATTCTTTTAAATTCAAACGAATTTTTAATTGTTTTGTCCTTCTGTAGCTCTGGTTCCATGCACTTGTTGTCTCCAACGATCTTTTTAGCATACTACAGACTGATCTCTAGCTCTGTGAAGAATATTTCATGTAGTTCTCTTGTCTACGAGACAATGTAAGCTCTGTTCTCTTCTTCCTATGATCGGGTTGCTCTCCTAGCACTGTGAAGAGGCTTGTGTCCTAAGATCTAATACCATGACAAAATGAGAAGAAAAGAAGATAATACAGAGAAGATGAAATTGGAAACAAGAATGAGTAGAGCACAACTCATTAAGGGAAAGAGTTGAGCTAAATAAGCTCAAGCAAATCAAGAAGATCAAGAAACAAAACAAGAAATCCTAATGAACTCGTACAACTGGCCAGGAGAGATGGTAGTGTACAGTCACATATTGTTGACGTTATAGTTATAGCTAACAAAGTTCAAGTAAACACCAAATAAACCAAATTTCAATTGTTGTCAGGGTTTCAAGTTGGACTAAATATTAAAAGAGATTGTTTGAATACTAATTAAAACACACACATGGAGCGTCAAAGAAGAGACTTATGGTCAAATGAAGAGGTGTCTTCTTCATATTATGATGGTGGTTGTGTTGATATTTTATATATATATATATATATATATATATAATATCAACACAACCACCATCATAATATGAAGAACACACCTCTTCATTTGACCATAAGTCTCTTCTTTGACGCTCCATGTGTGTGTTTTAATTAGTATTCATAAATGTCTTTCTAGAATTAAGAAATATTCTAGTAGCAGTGATTCAACTGCAGATAAGGAAATATTTGGTTTCTAGGAAGTTCATGGATATTATCAGAAGTAATATTGAAGGGTTGCTAGCTGATTTCCCTAAGATACTTGGAAAGTTCCTTGAAGGATAAATAAGTGTCACTTATACACAATGAAGGAATTCTTGCAAGTGAAATCAAGCATGGCCCTCTAGCACTTGTTGATGCAACAATCAAAAATAGAGATTTTGCAGTGAGCTTGTGTACGCTGTGAAATTTCCGAAGGTGGATATTTCGTATCAATTTGACTAGTTTTTCTTTGAAATGGTACAACCATCTTGGAATGGGGCCATTTCAACTTCCATTTGGAGGAATCATATAAATGCATCATGATTACTTGAAGGGCCACCTTTTGTTACATCGAATCCATATTTTTTTACTATAGTTTGTATGTATTAAATGATCATAAAACTAAACCCTAAAAAAAAGGAGTTGGTTTGAGTTCGTTGTAATTTCTTGATATAGTTATGAAAACTTAAATCTCTAAACTTTTTGAGTTGTAATGTAAAGACAGATTATATATTGTAAGAAAAAGGAAGGGAAAAGGATTTGAGTGGAAGAGAAGGGACTGGTGTGCATTGTATTTTGATGGTTGAATATTAATAAAGTGGATCACTAATATAAGTATAGAGTTTTTCAAGACAAATATTCGTGTGCCATTGCATTTCAAATGTGTGTTTTCCCTCGGTGTTATATTTTCATTGTTACCATATGAATGTTAAATATTTGGTATTTAATGGAATAAAAGTGATTCAAAATTCGTCGTTAGTGGTGCTTTGAATAATTTTACTTTTCTTCTAAAGCTGAACATGAAATTCATCCTCATTTGATGCTTTATGTTTGATGGAATATTAACCCATTATTATTCCCCATGCTACAACAATTTTTATAGCTTGGAATTCATTGTCTACCTTGCCTTTGTGTTTGATTTACTCATCAACTAGTTATTGATAATTTTATTGTTTTTTCAACCCTTGACTCCATGCCCAATGGTTTTCTCCTCTGCTTCATCAACCACATCATAAATGGTTCTATCTTTACCTACAAATATAACCATTGTTCCTATCAAATAACCAGTCTCTCTATGGATGAGTTATAATAGAGAGAGCCCTCTCTGGATTGGAAGGGCTAGCTTCCAATATGCAAGTTGGTTTGTGGTTACCTCTAGTTTTTCCTTCTACAACCAAGGAAAATTATAGGGTGATAACATTTTGGCAACATTTCCAAGGAGAGGAGGTGAAATATTCCTTCGAAAATAATGACAAAGATCAAGATCTAATTGCTCATGGTGAACAGTAGTCAGACATAGAAAGTTTGTACATCAATCACCTGGCGACTCCATTTTCAAGAATACAGAGTTCAAAGTTTTCATGGTGACTCGATTGTTCAAAGAATTGGTAGCCTAAAGGATTTTCTGGAGACTCCAATGTCTCAAGATGGATTATAAACCTGTAAGTTATGCCCCTATGAATCGTTCACATATTCCTGGTTTTCCAAATTACCTTCCTCGTATAGATCAGAAAACATATCTATCAATATTCAAAGACACATAAGGAGAAGATGTTTCTATGCATTTAATTAAATTGCATATACATGTATGAAAGATAAGGGTTAAATTTCATGAAGATTTCTTGATGAATATGTTCATGGACACCTTGGAGGGAAAAGCAAGATCATGGTATGAAAATATACCAGTTGCTAGTTTATTCTCTTTACAATATTTTCATACAATTTTCTATGAAAAGTACAAACATTATTCCTCTTTTTCATTGTCTGAAAACTGTTGTGAAGATTTTGAAAGTTTTATGCAACACATGGAAAATGAATTTGGTGATGAAGAATTAATGGATGAAGAAATAAAATAATTTTATGAAGATTATCATCAACATCAAGAAAAGATGTCATATGATAGCTTTCATCATATTCATAAAGATTCCCAACAGATAGTAGCTTCTTCCTTGGATGAAAATGAAACGTATCAGCATTTTATTGATGAAAGTCATGTTCCTTTTCCTGAGTTTGATGAAAATATTAAACAATCTTGTCAGTTTTTAAGATACCAAGAGAATGATGAAGATAGCCAATCAAGTTGTTCTTCATATCATTCATTTCATGAATCTTTGTTTCAAGAAGAAATTTGTGAAAATCAGATCCTTGAAGTTTCATGCATATAAACTCTAGGCAGTGAACCAATTCATGAAGGTAACTACCTACAATTGCAAAGAAGATAATGTGCAAGAATTTGTTGCCCTTGATTCTTTTGAAAATCAAAATGATATTCTCATTGAATTACATGAAGGCTAAATTTTGGATATCCCTGTCATACAAAATGTGGATGTTGTATTTTAATATTTACATGAACATACAAATCTTGTTCTTGACCTGGATGATAGAAAAGAAAAGTTTGTCACCATTTCATTTGAGGGTGATCAACTTCCTCACACAGAACAAAAAGTGGTTAAAAATGGAGGATATTCTTGTATTTTTGTTGAATGAGAGGTGATTTTTCATGTTCTCAAGGATCCTTATGCAAATCTATTGGAAGTAGTCAATGGTTTTAGTTATTCAAAGTGGATGAGTTTTGAAATTGGATTCAGGTTGCAGTTTGAGTTGCCATTCTCTAATTTTTTTTATCTTCTTAAAAAAAGTGTGAGCACAATTCGAGTTAGTAGTCATCTTCTTTCATGTTTACATTGGAGTTTTGATATCACTTGATTTAGAACTTGGTCTCATCATCTTAGAGTAAGTTGGTTTAATTGTGAATAAGCTCACAGTTATGAGAATTATTTTCAGCAGTGTATAGTTTTTATTTTGCAGTGTGTTTAGTTGAGGAATAAGTCACGGGACAGTTTGCATGTTGCCCAAACATAGCAATGGATGAAGGCACCGATTTAGTGGTTTATTTTCCACCTCACAGGGAGGGAGTCATCCCCATATAGAGCTCATGTTAGCAGCCTATAATTTTCATGCCAATTTATGAGCCTATTCACTCATTTTGCAGCATTATGGCACTTTCACAATGCTTGGGAGGATGTCATCCCCAGTTGGAACCAATGTTAGCACTTGAAATTGACACCATCAACTCCTTAAAATCATCATACAATTCTCTTCAATTTCTCTAGCACCTCACCCATTTCCTTGCAACTCAGTTCGATTGTCATCATTGGATCCATATCGTCATTATTCTCATAATTATAAATCGGTGAGTCTTCTCAAATTTTGTGAGATTACCTTGTCGTTATATCTCAAAGCCAAATGATTAAAGAAATTAAAAAAAACACATATAACAATAAAGAAAAATTATTATTATTTAATTTTTTTTTAAAGAAATTAGACATGCTTGATAAAGAAGAATGGTTTTCATATTCTGAAAGGCTTGCATCACAATTTTGTTTAGTTGTTTGATAATTGATACCATCAGTGTCGATGGTAAAGTTCAAGTAAAAACCAAATAACCCAATTTTCAAGTGTTGTCAACGTTTCAAGTTGGCCTAAATATTAAATGAGATTTTTTGAATACTGATTAAAATGCACACATGGAATGTCAAAGAGGGGACTTATGGTCAAATGCAGAGGTGTCTTATTCAGATTATGATGGTGGTTGTGTTGATATTATATATATAAGTTCCAAAAACTGCTTTTTAGCATGAAGAAATAGTCTAGTAGCAATGATTCAACCGCAGACATGGAAATCTTTTGTTTCCAGGAAGTTCATGGATATGATAAAAAATAATATTGAAGGGATGCTTGTTTCTTTCCCTTATACACTTATAGGTTCCTTGAAGGTTAAAGAAGTGACACTTATACACAGTGAAGGAATTCTTCCAGGTGAGATGAAGCATGTCCCTCTAGAACTTATTGATGCAGCAATAAAAAATAGATATTTCGCAACGATCTTGTGTACGCTGTGAAATTGCTGAAGGTGGATATTTTGCAATAATTGAATAGTTTCACTGTGAAATGGTATAGTGAGCTAGAGCCATTTCAACTGCCAGTTGGAGGAATAATATAAAATTATCATGATGACTTTAAGGTACACCTTTTTTCCCATTGAATCCATATGTTTTGACTATAGTTTGTATGTATTAAATGATCATAAAACTAAACCCTAAGAAAAAAGGAGTCGGTTTGAGTTCATTGTAATTTCTTGATATAGTTATGAAAAATGAAAGCTCCAAACTTCTTGAGTTGTAATGTAAAGAAAGGTTATATATTGTAAGAAAAAGGAAGGAAAAGGGTTTGAGTGGAAGAGAAGTGACTGGAGGGAATTGTTGATTATTTGGGTTGGCTACCATTGATGTCAACCCTTGAAGAAAGTCTGGTAGCGAATTCTGGTAGCACAAAGGTTTGGGTAATGGATCCAAGTGTATTTGATGTATAATGGTATGATTTTTAATATATTTTAAGGTAAGGCTATTCTACCTGGATAGTACATGTCATACCATTTTTAGTGGTATGTGGAACATCACATAACTCATCACGGTTAGCGAGTTATGGGCATGTGAAATTGGAGAACCCTCATGAGTCATCTAGAAGCCCTAAAAGGTCAAAGTAGTCAAAGTGGTTGCAAAGAATAAATTATTTAAATAATAAAGTGAAGTGATGAGTGTACTATAAGTGAAAGTTGATACAAAATAAATTATTTAAATAATAAAGTTAATGGAGATATTACTAAGTGGACAAGTGGTTAGAAGTGGGTTAGCCCTAAAATAAGGAAAGTAGTTTAAGATGGTTAGAAGGTAACCCCTTGAGGAAGCTACATAAAAGTATAAATAAGAGGCAAGGGTCTCTCACTTAAACACACTTGAGAATATTGAATATATACAAGTGACTGAGGTAACCGAAGGATATCTAAGGCGAATTTAAGAGGGAAGGTGAAGTAAAGAAGGCCGAAATTCAAGGGAGGATAAATTCTTTTGATGAGGTTTTCTAAGGTATGTTATTTATAGGTCATTTCACCATTTTCACAATAATTTTTTTTATAGAATGATTCAGACTGAGAAATATGGAGGTCATTGAGGAAACATATCCAAGTATCTTTGATAAAAAAATTCCACTTTTGGGTGGTTTTATTTTTGGAGTTACACTCCGTGGAAAATAGGGTTTGTGGCTAGTCCTGAAACTAGTCTAAAACATGTGTTTCAGGTAAAAACGTCATAACATCTTCATAACATATTCAAATTCAGTAAGACCATATGTATTGGTAAGAGTATAGTCTTTAGTATTATGTGTATTGTGTTCACATCCATACAACAAATATTCCATGTAGGGCACTCTCTAGAAGTTCGCTTTCTAGAATAAGCCAGAATTCAACAAGGTATGTCATTTTTGCTATAACTCCTTTTTTGAGAGGTTCCGAGTAGTGAAACCTAGAGGAAATGCATAAAACACATTGAAGAATATTGTGTACTATTTTCAGATCTTTATTCAATACAAATACATAGTTATGATTATTTCAAGTTAGGGTTGTTGACTAATCCAAAATTAGTCATGTGAGACTAAAGTAAAGTTTGATGAAAATGCTAGTCTCTTGTTGTTAAATTTAATGAATGTTTTCAGGTATGTGGTCATATACGCGAGGTCTATTATAGAGTTACAAATAATATTTGGATGATGAAACTGATGGGGTATTTTGGTTGAGATACATGTTGGGTACATGGTTGAGACAAGTAGCTGATGAGTTCACACATACATGAGGTGTATAGATGATGATGTTGGTACATCTTGATGAGTCATAGTTTATGTGTGTTTGATGCAATATTGATACATATTTGGTTCATGGTTTATGCACTCGTTGATTTTACAGGTTGAGGTACAAGTTAGTGCATGGTTGATGCACTTGTTTATGGTACATGTTGATTACAAGTTGTTTGGTACAGGTTGGTATAGGTTGATTGGTACAGGTTTTGATCTAGATTTAGGAGTGGAATGAACTGATTATGGACTAAATACAATAAACACAAAGATAGGAAGAATAACACAAACATCCAGTGAACAATATCTTCTATTAAATAATGAAATAGGCTGAAACTGTAAAACTACAGAATTGAAACTTGCTCGAATGGTGGTAGCTATCTCTGAGAAGAGATGTGGTTGCTACGCGCACATGTCTAAGCATACACATTTCTAAGCATAATCGATTATAATGAGGCTCCAAAGGCCTTTGTTATATTATTCATGAATGCCAAAACCCTAGACATCGAAAAACCTAACCCTAGAAGGTGAAACACCAAAAGTCATGTGGGCCCTATGGGTAAGTTGGTGTAATTTGGTATCTCAATTTCCAAGGGTCGTAACTTTTGCATACAACCTCTTTTTTAGGAACGTGATGGACTATTGGAAAGGTATTTCATAGAAATACACATTCCACAATTAGACTCTAACTCCATCTATAGTATGACTGTGGTGAGCCAAAAAAAACAACGTTTAGGGCCCCAAAACAACCATGGAAGCACAATATGATGTGCTGACATGAAAACATACAAAATAATCTAGTTGGATTAGGAAAGAGGCTACCTGTATCCACTTGGAGAATATGTGGGGATTCATACATCCCTAGAAGTGTAGAACTCACAATTATAAGGCACTACAGAAGAACATTTTTGAACAAAAGCAGACACGAGGAGCCAATTGAACAAAAATGGACACGAGGAGCCAATCGGAAGAGGTGGGTGGCCACCAATATCCACCTAGATCAATCCTCCCTCCTTAGGAAGAAATGGTATCCATTGTGTTGAGTTCCCCCATCAGGTGAGGAAAATTTTGTTGGATTTGGCCTCAGGTGAGACACTTACCTTGGTGTAGGAGTTTCCCTACCTTGAAAACCTGATAAATTTGGATCTGTTGTTGGCGAGTGCCCTTGAACTGTGTGTCCACTATATGATCAATGGATGGTTTTTCCATACAGTTAGGGTTGAGCTATGTTGGTGTCAATTGTTCTACAATCTCATAGGTGTCCAATAACAGTGGAAAATATGGCCGAAGGAATTCCACATTGAATATTGGATGAAGACCAAGGAAGGGTGGAGTGTTGAGATCAAAATCATTGGTACACACAACCTTGGTGAGAGTGTAAGAAGGGTGGAGTGTTGAGATCAAAATCATTGGTACACACAACCTTGGTGAGAGTGTAAGGCCCATAATGAAGTGGGTGAATCTTCTAATGGGGCCCGGTGAAATGCTCCTTCTACAAATGTAATCAAAATTTGTTTCCAACCTGAAACTGGTTTAGTACCCTGTGTTGATCATGGTACTGCTTGTACCTAGCATTGGATTTATACAAAATCTCATAGACCTATTGGTGGATGTTCTAAATTTTCTCGATGAATATGGTGTCTTTTTCGATCGCAGAATGATCAGGGGAAGAGTCTATCTGTGTGGTGGAAAGAGGAAGTGCAACATCAATGGGTCCCAAGGGTTGGAAGCCCAGCCCCACCTGAAATGGGATATGGTTGGTGGAACAATGGAGAGCCCTTCTGTAATTGTGTTGGACATATGGAAGACCCTCGTCCCATGTATGAGGATGCTTAGAATTGTACATGCAGAGGATGTGCATAATCATCTGATTGATGACCTCTATTTGGCCACCACTTAGGGGGTGGAAAGAAGTGGATTTTGTGAGCTTGGTGTCCAACAGAGACTAGAGATATGAGCAAAAGGTGTTGAGGAACTTGTTGTGTCAGTCGGATATGATGTTTTGTGGCATCCCAAAGTGGACCCAAACTCATTTGAAGAAGAGTTTGGCAGTATCTATCACTGTGACAGTATTCTTACAGGATGTGAGGATGGCCATCTTAGAAAACTGATCAACGATGACAAACACACAGACATTTCCTTGCTTGGTGGATGAAAAATGAGACATGTAATCCATTGATATGGATTCCCATGGCTTATCGAGAATAGGAAGAGGGGTGTATAAGCCTTTTTTCTTTATGGTTGGCTTAGAAATGGCACAGGAAGTGAAACATATGATATAATTGATGAAGTCCTGTCAAAGTTGTGGCCAATAGAAACGTTTCTGAAGAACGGAAACAATTTTCTCTACGCCAAAATGTCCTGCCACCCAACTGTAGTAGGCTTCCCAAATCAACTTTGAATGCTCACTTATAGGAACACAGAGATGGCCCAAGTGGCATAATATTTTGTCCTGAATGTGAAAATCAGTGACAATTATGCCTGTACCCAAGAGATTATATGTGGTGGTGAATTCTTGATCTTGTTGATAAAGTTGGGGCCACTCAGATGCTTACAGTGGTGAGTGCAGCCACAGGAGGCCGACTGAGGGAGTCAACGACATGATTGGAGACACATGTCTTATACTTGATGTTGATATGGAAATGCTACATATAGGTGTACCACTTTTGATGGCGGTCGTTCTGCAATTTCCCCTGTGTTTATATGAACTGCAGAGGCTTGTGATTAGTGTGTATGATCATCTCTTTCCCCAGAACGTAATTTTTCTATTGACGAAGGGATTGTACAATGGAATACATTTCCTTGTCATAGGTGGGGTATTTCCAGACAACATCGAAGAGTGTCTCACTATGGTATGCCACAGGATTCCTATTCTGAGTGATAACTATGCCCACCACATAGTCAGATGCATCAGTCTCAATCTCAAATGGTTGTTGTAGATCAGGAAAGAAAAGTACTAGAGATGAGCACAAGCGATGCTTCAGATCATCAAATGCTTGTTTCTTCTCCTTCCCCCACACAAAATTGTCCCTACCACCACCCTTGGTCACCTGGTTGAGGGCCCATGCAATATGGGAGAATCCTAATATGAAGCGTCCTTAGAAGTTGGCTAGTCCCAAGAAGCTATGAATCTCGGCCAGTGTGGTCGGGGTTGGATAGTCATAGATGACTTAAATATTAGCTAGTTCAACATGTACCTCATGCTCATCCACAATGTAGCCCAGGTATTGAAACATGTTCATGCCAAAAGAGCATTTTTTCAATTTGGCATAAAACTTGTGCTGCCACAGAGTGCTCAAAACCTGTTGAATATGATGCATGTGCTCCTCCCATGTTCTATTGAAGATGAGGATGTCATCCAAATATAATACAACAAAGGATTTGGTGAAGGATCTTAATACATCATCCATCAACCTCATGAAAGTGGTTGGTGCATTTTTTAAGCCAAAGGGCATGACTAGTGATTCATAGAGAACTTCTTTAGACTTGAAGGTTGTATTCCATACATCAGTTGGTTCAATGGGAACCTATTGGTAGGAAAATTTTAGGTTAACATTACTGAAGAACATTTCCCCCTTTTGTTTTTCAAGAAGTTCATCTATCATGGGAATGTGGTAGTAGTTCCTAAATATGATTTTGTTTAAGGATCGATAATTAATGCAGAGTCTCCAAGTCCCTCCCTTCTTCTTCACCAGTACAATCGGGCTTATGGAAGGGGAGGAGTTGGGTTTGATGTGCCCCTTTTGAAGAAGATCTTGGATCTAACGGTTGATTTCATGATTCTCCATCAGTGAGCACCGAAAAATTGATCCATTAGGTAGAGGTGCTCAAGGGGTCAGATCATTGGATGCTTGACTTGGCAGTGTGTCGATACCCCTATAGGTGAGGTGAAGATGTCTCTGTATTATTCTACGATCTCATCCACTTTCTTCTAGTACAAAGAGAGTCACTGTGTAAAGGCCACATATGTGGCAATGACCTTCTTCTTACTGTGAGCATGGATCGCAAAGAAGACAAACTTCCCGATCTTTGAATTGACCTTACTTCATTGCTTAGCAGAGATTAAAGAAATAGCAGTAGGCGATGCCACCTCTGGTATCCTGTACAATTTTCTACCAAAAGTAATAATAACACTACGTGGTCTAAACTCATACACATCATGATGCTTCCACAAATATGGTTTTCCTAAAATAACATCACAAACTTCAAGGGGAGAATTATCAAATAGTACCTCATATTTGAAAGGCTTGATGTTATAGGTTAGAAGAAACTATTGGATGACTCAAAGATCTCGTCCTTGACAAAGCCAATCGATGGTGTAGGGTTGCGGGTGCAGTGGCATTGGTAGCTTCAACTGCTTGAAGACCTCTACTGAAATCAGGTTCTTATGATTACTTTTGTCAACAATGAAATGAATCGGAGCCCCCTTGACCCAAATCTGTGAGTGAAAGAGGCATTCCCCTTCCTCTAGTTTTTTTGTTTCTCTTGGATGGAATTTGGTGGTAGCGATAGTGGCACTGAGTTCAACATCGTTAATCTGATTCCCTCCTTCGATATTGGATTCAGAATCGAAATCGACCTCTAACTCGAAATCCTTCAGCTCGACCATGAGGGACTACATGGAGTGACATTCTTTAGTGTTGTTCCAAGGAATTTTGTCATACTCACACCATTTCCATGTGTCCTTCTTCGTCTTCTCATTTCCCTTCTTATGTTGCAGATTGGACTAGTTGTCCTGAGGGAGACCATCTCGACCTGGTTCCTTGCTGTGTGGGTTGGGGTTACTTTTTCCTTGGTTCGACTGTGAGGGATTTGTGGATCCAAACTCTTGTCATTTCTACTTAAATTTATGTTCGATCTTGAAAATGTATCTATAAGTTGTGCCTAATGAGGAGATGTTTAGGAAATCCATTTTTGTTTGAATGTATCTATGCAAACAATCACGATATTTGAGAACCATATGGTGCTCATAATATTTTATACCCAATTTGGTGCGTAGGGTATGGAAAATATTGATGAAGTCTGGTACTGTCTAGTCCCTTTCTTGACGTAGGGTGGTCCATTTGGTGTACTAGTCCTTGTAGCTTCCAACAAGGTAGTATTGTTCTTTAATGGCATCTCAGAAGGAATCCCATGTAGGGGCCACCACAAGAATTGCAGATTCCTCGACGACCCTTTTCTCAGAGTAAGTATCCCACCAGTCTTTAACATGGGGAACGAACTTGAGGAGCGCAAAAGTTATATTTTCCCTATCAGAAAAATTGTGGACCAAAAAATATCCTTCAAGTAGATTCAACTATTTATCTACAACATCTGCATCTATCAGTCCTTCAAATAATAGAATATCAAAATTTTCCCGTACCTTGAAGGGTGTTGCATGGCTTCTTGATGAATATGCTTCTATCTTGGGAAACCATCGAAGGATATACGCGAAGTTTTCCATCATTTATTTCCTTTTGTTATAACCCTAAAATGCACCACACAGGCTTACCTAGCATCAGGCCAACTCATGTCTCTTCCTTGCCAAAGCCATGCTGAATAAAACCTTGAAAAACCACTTAAAATAAGCAACCCATGCCCTAACCTAACACTGGGCATGTTGGAATGCTTGCTGCCCTCCTACTGCAAGCATTGGAACGTGGGCTAGACAACTACAACCCGCGTTTACCTAACAAAGAAAAAAATCAGGAAAGTTTCCACCGGGACGAAAAGCTTTGGGTCAGTTAACTGGAACTCCCAGCCATGCATGGCCGAGAGTTCGTCTAAAACCCTAGCTCCTTCTAGCCTATAAAATAAGGGGTAGGGGTACTATTCAAAGGAGGAAAATCATAGCAAAGAAACTCTGCCCAATTGCCGAATCCGTTTTGTCCCAACCCTTTAGCCTTTCCTCAAGCTTTAGGAGAATTCAAGCAAAGCAGTTGGAGGACAAAGAAGAGGAGGAGCCCGGGATCAGGATCGAGGAACGATGGACGGTCTCTATAATCATTGTAAGTTGATTCATGTTGAGATTAATAAAAAGATACTTTTCCTGTCTCGAATACATGAGTCTTGTATGTTTTATTTGATTTGTGGTTAATCTCTAATCCTCTAGTAGAACAATAGCATGCATGTGTAGTTTTGTCTTGATTACAGGATCGCTTTTTGGAAGGAGCAGCAGAAGCAAGGAGATAAAAGCTCAATGGAGGATCTACACCAACCGTCGATAAAAAGGTTAGTTGATTCTTCCCATGTGTGCATGTGAAAAAGGGTTTTAGATTTGGGTAGAAGGTTAAAAGTAGCTTATGAAGGGTCATGATCTGCATGCAAGTTTAAGCCCTAGCTTGCTAGTCTGTAGGGTAGAATACCCCACAACACCTTTGTCGCGTGAGGGATTCCTCGAGCAACATTTTAATAGGATCTCTTGCTCCATCATCTTTCTTTTTTTCTCCCATGGGTTTTTGTCAAGTTCAGCATGATCGATCTGGTAATGGTGCGAATGGTTTGAGTCACAAATTCTTGTACCCATACCTTGTCGCACACATTCACGAAGAAAATAAATGAAGAGCATACCACTCTGATACCACTGATCCATATTTAGGAGTGGAATGAACTGATTACAGACTGAATACAATAAACATAGAGATAGGAAGAATAACACAAATATCTAGTGAACAATATCTTCTATTAAATAATGATATAGGCTGAAACTATAAAACTGCATCACTGGAACTTGCTCAAATGGTGGTATCTATCTCTGAGAAGAGATGTGGCTTCTACATGCATCTGTCTTAGAAGAATCAATTAAAATGAGGCTCCAAAGTACTTTTTGATATTACTCATGAATGCCAAAACCCTAGACATCCAAAAACCTAACCCTAGAAGGTGAAACGCCAAAAGTCATGTGGGCCCTATGGGTAAGTTGGTGTAATTTGGTACCTCAAATTCCAAGGGTCGTAAATTTTTCATATGACCTATGTTTTAAGTGTGTGATAGCCCATTGGAAAGGTCTTTCAGAGACATACACATTCAGCTGTCACAATCTGACTTCGTCTACTTTCTGATTGTGGCGTGCAAAAAAAACAATGTTTAGGGCCCCAAAAAATCCCTGGAAGTACATCAAGATGTGGTACATGAAAATATACAAAATAATCTAGTTGGATTAGGCAAGATGCCACTCGTATCCATCTGGAGAATGTGTGGGGATTTAGACAAACCCAGAAGTGTATAAATCATAATTATAAAGTAGTACATAAGAACGTGCTTGAATAAAAGTGGACACGAGGAGATAATTGAACAAAAGAGAACATGAGGAGCCAGTTGGAAGAGGTGGGTGGCCACCAATATCCACCAGGATGAATCCTCCATCCTTAGGAAGAAATGGTCTCCATTGCATTGAGTTTCCCCATCAGGTGACAAAACTTCTGTTGGATTTGGCCCCGAGTGAGCCACTTGCCTTGGTGTAGGAGTTTCCTTTCCTTGACAACCAGATAAAGTTGGAAACACTGCTCATGAGTTCCATTGACCTTTGTTTCCACTATATGATCATTGGATGCTTGTTCCATGTAGTTAGGGCTGATATTTGTTGGTGTCAGTTGTTCTGCGATCTCAGAGGTGACCAAAAATGGTGGAAAATATGGTCTGAGGAGGACCACATTGAATATTGGATGTAGACCAAGGAAGGGTGAAGTGTTGAGCTCAAAATAATTTCTACCCAATCATATACCAAGTATGTACCAATCATGTTTCAACTACTCATCAACTATGACTCATCAATATGTACCAACAACATCAACTATACATATCATGTATGTGCCAACTCATCAACTACTTGTCTCAACCATGTACTCAACATGTACCTCAACCAAAATCCCTCATTAGTTTCATCATAAAAATCTGATTTGTAGCTCTGTAATAGATCTGGTGTATATGATCTCATTCCTACAAACCTTCCTTAACTTTAAAAACAAGAGACTAGCATTTTCATCAAACTTTTATTTAGTCTCACGTGTCTAGTTTTGGATTAGTCAACAACCCTAACTTGAAGTAATCATAACTTTGAACCTATAATTTATAAATATCTGAAACTGATATACAATGTTCTTGATTGTGTTTTATGGAATTCTTCCAAGTGGCACTACTTGGAACCTCTAAGAAAAGGAGTTATAGAAAAAATGGCATACCTTGCTGAATTTTGTCTTATTCTAGAGAGTGACCTTGTAGAGAGTTCCCCGCAAAAAATATTTGATGAAATGATATAAAAACATTAAATAGAATACTATATACTAGACCCTAACCACCACAATTGGTATCACTTAATTTGGATCTTTTATGAAGAATTTATGACATTTGTACTCGAAACACCTGGTTTTGACTAGTTTCAGGACTAGCCACAAACCCTATTTTCCACAGAGTGTAACTCCCAAAATATAATGACCCACAAGCTGAATTTTTAACCACCTATACTTGTATATGTTTTCTCACTTTCATATCAATTTCAGGATCTGAATCATTATATAAACAAATTTATAGAGAAAATGGTGACATGACCTGAAAATAACATACCTTAGAAAACACCATCAAAAGAATTTATCCTTCCTTGCATTTCGGCCTTCTTTTCTACACTTTCCTCATGATTTTGTCTTAGATATCATTTTTATACCTCAGAAAAAAATATATATTCAATATTCTCAAGTGTGTTTCAAATGCGAGAGCCTTGCCTCTTATTTATACTCTCCAAGTAGCTTCCTTAAAAACATCTTCTAGGTCACTTGGCCCCACTTTCCTTATTTTAGGGTTGGGTCCACTTCTAATTTCTCCATTAAAATTATTATTGAAATAAT
>ML784741.1:360398-370540 GCA_009831015.1 Picea engelmannii
TAGCTCTACAATTTACATCTTTATGTCCAAAATTATTACAAGCATAACATAAACCAAAAAATATAGTTTGATACCTGGTAGTTGAAGATCTTATGAAAGGAGGTGCTCTTATGAATCCTTCTTCTTCTTGAGGCTTGTCTATCCATGGTTTATTCTTAAATCTGAATCTTCTCAGTGGAGGAGTGTTCCTGTAATCTTCCTTTTATATCTTTTTATCCCCTTTGATTGTTTCTGCATAAATTTTTGGATTTGTTTCTTGCTCTATTGTTTTGGAGCTTGATCCATTTTCTGTTTGATTGTATCCAAGTCCGAACTTTTCAAGATAATATTTTTTATTGCTAATAATGTCATCCAAAACTTTTGAGCTATTATGCATATTTTTCTTTTTAATATCCTTTCTTAGTGTGACAATCTCTGCTTCCAGGTTTCCAATGATCTCCACCTTTCCTTCTAGTTTTTCTTTGATTTCTTCTTCAATTATTGTATCTTCTTCTATTTGAACCTTCAATTTTGTAATAATTTGTTCTAGTTCTTGAGTGTCTTTTTTCTTATCTAGTTCTGCTTGTAGTTTCTTGTTTTTCTTCTTTTCTCTTCTGATAACTTCTATGGCACTCATTAATTCTTCTTGGAAGTCAACTTCTGCCTCTTAAATTTCTTCTTCATATGCTTCTTCATATTCTTCTTCGGAGTCTTCTTTATCAGAGTCTTCTACTGCAATGAATAGAACTCTCCATGTTTCACTATCACTGACTTCATCTTCATTTGATGATGCGATGTCTTCTTTGGTGCAAAAGTTTTTCTTGAAAACTTTCTTTGTAGTTCTTTTAACTTTATATGTTTGTCTTCATTTTGAGTAACCTTCATCATTTCTCTTTTTCTTATGAGGACATTTGTTAGAAAAATGACCAATACCATCACAATTAAAACAAATTAAAGGAAGATTACCTCTGTATCTACCGTTGTTTCCCTTATTTAGTCTTTTGACGAAGTTGGCCACTTCTTCATCATCTTCCGAGACGTCGTTGCTACTGCTATATTCTTCTTGTTCCTTTTTCTTTTGCTTTGATATTTTGGATGCTTTGAAGGCTGCTTCTTTTACATCTGTATTTTCCTGTTCATTTCTCATCTCATATGCTATGAAGATTCCATGCAGTTCATCCATGCTTATTGATTTTAGATCCAATCTTTCTTCTAGTGTTGATATCTTAGGGTTGAATCTCATAGGAAGAGATCTTAGTACCTTTTGAACAATTATAGATTCTTCGATTTCTTCTCCCAATCCTATGATCACATTCACTGTTTCATCGACTCATAAGAAGTAGGCTGCGATATCTTCATCTTCCTACATTTTTAGTTGTTCAAACTGACCTCTGTAAGTTTGAAGCTTTGTTGTTTTGACTTTTGAATCTCCTTCATAAATATTTCAAAGCTTGTCCCAAATCTCTTTAACAGATTTACAATGTGCAACTTTGGTGAATACCGTATCATTGAGACCATTCAAAAGTGCATTTATGGCTTTGGAATTATTCTCAACGTGTTTCACTGCTTTGTCACTTGTTGGTGGAACTGCTGGTGCTGTGTATCCATCTACAATTGATTGCCAAACTTGAAATCCATGTGCCTGTATATATGACTTCATCCTTATGCTCCAAAAAGCATACTTCTGTCCATCAAAATATGGTATTCCATTTTTATACGAGTTGGTAATCTCCATGACCTACCTTTCAGTGGTTAAACTGATTTCTGAAGGAACCTACTCTGATACCAATTGTTGGATTATTGAGAGGGGGGGTGAATCAATAATAACGTAATTATAATCATTTTTATTCAAATGTTATATAAATGTATAATTATTATCCAATAATGAGCATTAATAAATAAACAATAACACACATACAAAATACATCATTGTTTTATGTGGAAACTCAAAATGGGAAAAAAACACAGAATGTTTTTTCTCATATGTCTTGAAAAATTACATTCATTGGAAGAACCAACTTCCTTTGTTTTCTAGATGCAACTGGAAGGAGGCTCCAACCCCATAGTTTCTCAGGCTACAACCTGAGGGAAGCTCCAACTGCCCAAATCTCTGGCTACAACCAGAAGAAGGCTACAACCCCCAATGTTCTTCGACTACAACTGGAAGGTGGCTACAACCACCTATCCTTGCCCCATCCTTCCACCCTGAAGTAGAATTAGAATGATGGAACCACTGTCACACTATCACTATGAGATATACCACTATAAACCTATACCAATAAATCTAAACCATGCATCAACCTGTACCTCAACCTCTAATCAACCTGTAATAAACATGTACCTCAACCAAAATCCCTCATCAATTTCATCATCCAAATCTGATTTGTAGCTCTGTAATAGACCTGGTGTATATGATCACATTCATGCAAACCTTCCTTAACTTTAAAAACAAGAGACTATCATTTTCATCAAACTTTTCTTTAGTCTCACATGCCTAGTTTTGGATTAGTTAACAACCCTAACTAAAAGAAATAATAACTTTGAATCTGTAATGTATAAATATCTTAAACTGATAAACAATTTTCTTGAATGTGTTTTGTGAAATTTCTCCAAGTGAAACTACTTGGAACTTCTCAGAAAAGGAGTTATAGCAAAAATGGCATACCTTGCTGAATTCTAGCGTATTCTAGAGAGTGACATTGTAGAGCATGCCCCACACAAATTTTTTGATGAAATGATCTGAAACTGTTACAAAGAATACTAACAACTATACCCTAACCAACACAATTGGTCTCACTGAATTTGGATCTGTTATGAGGAAGTTATGATGTTTTTACCTGAAACACCTGATTTTGACTAGTTTCAGGATTGGCCACAAACCCTATTTTCCACAGAGTGTAACTCCCAAAATACAATGACCCACAAGATTAATTTTTAACCATAGATACTTGGATTTGTTTTCTCACTTGCATAGAAATTGCAAGATATGAATCATTATAGAAAAAGAAGTTATAGTGAAAATGGTGAGATGACCTGAAAAATAACATACCTTAGAAAGCACCATCAAAAGAATTTATCCTTCCTTTCATTTTGGCCTTATTTTCTTCACTTTCCTCATGATTTCGGCTTAGATATCATTTGTATGCCTCAGAAACCTATAGATATTCAATATGATCAAGTGTGTTTCAAATGAGAGAGCCTTTCCTCTTATTTATACTCTCCAAGTAGCTTCCCTAAAAACATCTTCTAGGTCACTTGGCCCCACTTTCCTTATTTTAGGGTTGGGTCCACTTCTAATTTCTCCATTAAAATTATTATTGAATTAATTTATTTTGTATTCACTTTGAATTATAATATACTCATCACTTCACTTTATTATTTACCTTTTAAAATCTCTTAAACCACTTTGATTACTTTGACCTTTTGGGGCTTCTAGATGACATATGAGGGTCCTCCAACTTCGTAAGGCCATAACTCTCAAACTGTGAGGAGTTATGTGACATTATACATACCACCAGAAATGGCATGGCATGTACTATCCATATAGAATAGTATTATCAAAAAATATATCATAACTCATACTTTTACCCATCAAACAAACTTGGGTCCATTACCCAAACCTGGGGTCTCCAACTTCTCATGGCCATAACTCTCTAACTATGAGGAATTATGTGACGTTCCACATACCACCGTAAATGACATGACAAGAAACATCCATATGAGATATTTTCCCTGAAAAATTCACTTTCCTTCATCTCATTATTCCACAATTAAGCATGGGTTCTCTTACTCCACAAAGTGTCTTCCCATGAGGGATTTCACCATAAGGGGACCACTTTGGAGTTCATCCATATTTAATTCTTATCAACCATGAAAAAAATATAATGAGTCATATTTACATCAAACACTATTGGGTCCATTACCCAAACATTTGTGCTACGGGTCTTTCTTCAAGGGTTGACACCAATGACAACCAACCTTAATCAACAAAGTGTAAGTCCCATAATGAACTGGGTGAAGCTTCAAATGGGGCCTGGTGAAATGATTCTTCTGCAATTGTAACCATAATTTTTCACCAACCTAAAACTAGTGTGGTACCCTGTGTTGATCATGGCACTGCTTCTACTTAGCATTGAATTTCTGCAAAATCTCCTAGACCTGTTGGAGGATGTGTTGAATCTTCTCGTTGATCCTGTGACTTTGTCGATTGCAGATTGATTAGGGGAAGAGTCTGTATATGTGATGGTAAGAGGAAGTGCAACATTAATGGGTCCCAAGGGTTGGAATCCTAGACCCAATTGAAATGGTCTATGGTCATTGGAACTATCGAGAGCCTTGTTGTAACTATGTTGAACATATGGAAGACTCTCGTCCCATGTATGAGGATTCTTAGAATTGTATATGCGCAAGATGTGCACAATCATCTGATTGAAAAACTTTGTTTGGCCATCAGTTTGGGGGTGGAAAGAAGTGGATGTTGTGAGCTTGGTGTCCAATAGAGACTATAGACTCGACCAAAAGGTGTTGAGGAACTTGTTGTCTCGGTCGGAGATGATGTTTTGTGGTATCTTAAAGTGGACCCAAAATCCTTCGAAGAAGAGCTTGGCCATATCTTCCATTGTGATAGTATTTTTACAGGCTATGAGGATGGCCATCTTCAAAAATCTATCAACGACCACAAACACCCAGTCATTTCCTTTCTTGGTGGATGGGAAACCAAACATGTAATCCATTGACATGGATTCCCACGGCTTCTCTGGAATAGGAAGAGGGGTGTATAGGCCTTGTTTCTTGATGGTTGTCTTGGAAATGGCATAAGCAGTGCAAGATCTGATATACTTGTTGATGTCCTGTCGAATTTGTTGCCAATAATTTTTTTTTTGAAGAATAACATTAATTTTCTCTACACCAAAATGTCCTGCCAACCGACTGTAGTGGGCTCCCAAATCAACTTTGCATGCTTTCTAGTAGGAACACAGAGATGGCCCAAGTGGCATAATATTTTTTCCTAAATGTGAAAATTGGTGAGAATTGCACCTGTACCCAATAGTTGATATATGGCGGCGAAGTCTGAATCTTGTTGATAAAGTTGGGGCCACTCATATGCTTTATGTCCACAGGAATGGAGCACAATGGTGAATGCATCCACAGGAGGCTGATTGAGGTAGTCAGCAACATGATTGGAGACACTTGTATTATACTTGATGTTGAGATGGAATTGTTGCAGATAGGTGGACCACTTTTGATGGTGGTCATTTTTCAATTTCCCCTGTGTCTGTATGAACTGCAGAGGCTTGTGATTAGTGTGTATGATCGTCTCTTTCCCAAGAATGTAATGTTTTCATTGACAATAGGCTTGTACAATGGAATACATTTCCTTGTCATAGCTAGGGTATTTCTGGACATCAGAGAGTGTCTCACTATGGTATGTCACATGATCCTTGTGTTGAGTGAGAACTATGCCCACCACATAGTCATATGCATCAGTCTCAATCTTGAATGTTTGTTGCATATCAGGAAAGGAGAGTACTGGAGATGAACAAAAGCGATGCTTCAGATCATCGAATTCTCATTGTTACTCCTTCCCCCAAATGAGTGTGTCCCTACCATCGCCTTTTGTCACTTGTATGAGGGCCCATGCAATATCGAAGAATCCCAACATGAATCGTCAGTAGAAATTGTCTAGTCCTAAGAAGATTTGAAGATCAGGCAGTGTGGTCGAGGCTGGCCAGTCACGAATGCCTTGGATCTTAGCTATATCAACATGTACCCCATGCTCATCCATAATGTAGCCCAGGTATTGGACCATGTTCATGCTAAAAGATCATTTTTCTAGGTTGGTATAAAGCTTGTGCTTCCGCAGAGTGCTCAAAACCTGTTGAATATGTCGCATGTGCTCCTCCCATGTTCTGTTGAAGATGAGGATGTCATCCAAATATACTACCACAAAGGAGTTGGTGAATGGTGTCAATACATCATCCATCAACCTCATGAAAGTGGTTGGCACATTTTTTAGGAAAAATGGCATGACCATTCATTCGTAGAGACCTTCTTTAGACTTAAAGGTTGTATTACAGACATCAGTTGGTTCTATGGGAATCTGGTGGTAGCCAGACTTCAGTTCAATATTGCTGAATAAATTTCCCCCCTTGAGTTGGTCAGGAAGGTCATCAGTCTTGGGAATGGGGTAGTCATTCCTGACTGTGATTTTGTTTAAGGCTTGATAATCAATGTAGAGTTGCCAAGTCCCATCCTTCTTCTGCACCAGTACAATCAGGCTTATGCAAGGGGAGGAGTTGGGTATGGTGTGCCCATTTTGACGAACCTATTAGATCTGATGCATGATTTCATCATTCGCCATCATCTAGCATCCATATATTGGTCCATTAGGTAGAGGTGCATTGGGGGTCAGACCAACTAGATGTTTGACTTGGCAGTGTGTCAGTACCCCTGTAGGTGAGGCGAAGATGTCTCTGTATTCTTCTACAATCTCGTCCACTTGCTTCTGCTGCAAAGAGAGGCATTGTGTAGAGGCCATAGATGTGGTGGTGACCTTCTTCTTACTGTGAGAATGGATCACAAAGAAGATGAACTTCTCAGTCTGTGAAATGACCTTATTGCATTGCTTACCAGATATTAAAGAAATAGCAGTAGGCGGCGCCACCTCTGGGATCCTGTACAATTGTCTACACAAAGTAATAATAACACTATGGGGTCTAGACTCATACACAACATGACACTTCCACAAATATGGTTTTCCTAAAAGAAAATCACAAATTTCAAGGGATAAATATCACACATTACCTCATCTTTGAAAGGCTTGATGTCGTAGGTCAAATGAAACTGTTGGTTCACACGAAGATCTCTTCCTTGACGAATCCACCCAATGGTGTACAAATGTGGGTGTGGTGTCATTATATGGTCCAACCACTTGACCACCTCTGCTGAAATTAGGTTCTTCTGACTATCGACATTGACAATGAAATGAATCAGAGCCCCCTTGACCCACATCTGCTAGTGAAAGAGGTGTTCCCCTTCCTATGGTTCTTCTGGTTCTCTTGGCTGAACTTTGGTGGTAGCAGTAGTGGAACTAGGTTTAGCATTGATAATATTCTTCCCTCCTTCAGGATTTGATTCAGAATCAGAATCGACCTCTGACTCGGAAGCCTTCATCTCAGCCACAAGGGACTACTTGGAGCGACATTCTTTGGTTTTGTTCCAAGGACTTTTATCGCACTCACACCATTTCCCCATGTCCTTCTTCATCTTTGCATTTCCCTTCTTGTGCTATGGCTTGGACTGGTTGTCTTGAGGGCACCCATCTTGACCTAGTCCCTTACTGTGTCGGTTGGGGCTACCTTTTCCCTGCTTCAACTGTGAGGGGTTTGTAGATCCAAACTCTCGTCATTTCTTCTTAAATTTTTGTTTGATCTTAACAGTGTATCTATAAGTCATGCCTAATGAGGTGATGTCTAGAAACTCCATTTTTGTTTCAATGTATCCATCCAAGCAACCATAGTATTTGAGCACCAGATGATGCTAAGAATCTTTGATACCCAATTTGATGCGTAGGGTATGGAAAATTTTGGTGAATTTTGGTATTGTCTAGTCCCTTTCTTGACATAGGGTGGTCCATCTAGTGTATTGGTCCTCATAGCTTCCAATAGGGTAGTATTGTTCTTTAATGGAATCCCAGAAGGAATCCCATGTAGGGGCAATCACAAAAATTGCAGATTCCTCCATGACCCTTTTCTCAAATTAAGTATCCCACCAGTCTTTAACATGGGGAACGACCTTGAGGAGTGAAAAAGTGATATTTTCCCTATCGGAAAGATTGTGGACCGAAAAATATCCTTCGAGCAAATTCAACAATTTATCTACAACATCCACATCTATCAATCCTTCAAATAATCGAATATCAAAATTTACCTATACCTTGAAGGGGGTTGCATGGCCTCTTGATGAAGATGCTTCTCCAGTAGGAAACCGTCGAAGGATCTGTGTGAAATTTTCCATCATTCCATTCCTTTTTCACGTGAGGGATTCCTCGAGCAACATTTTAATAAGATATCGTACTCCATCATATTTCTTTTCATCTCCCATGGGTTGTTGTCAGGTTTGGCATGGTTGATCTAGTAATGCCGTGATTGGTTTGAGTCCCAACTTCTTGTACCCAAACCTTGTCAAGGACATGCATGCAAAAAATAAATGAAGAGCGGACCGCTTGGATACCACTGATCTAGATTTAGGAGCGGATTGAACTTATTATAGACACAATACAATAAACATAGAGATAGGAATAATAGCTCAAATATCCAGTGAACAATATCTTCTATTAAATAATTAAATAGGATGAAACTCTAAAAATACAGAACTGAAACTTGCTCGAATGGTGGTAGCTATCTCTGAAAAGAGATGTGGCTGCTATGTGCATTTGTTTGAGAATAATTGATTACAATGAGGATCCAAAGGACTTTTTGATATTACTCATGAATTCCAAAACCCTAGACATCTAAAAACCTAACCCTAGAAGGTGAAATGACAAAATTTATGTGGGCCCTATGGGTAAGTTGATGTAATTTGGTACCTCAACTTCCAAGGGTCATAACTTTTTCATACGACCTCCATTTTAGGCTCATGATAGCCCATTGGAAAGGTATTTCAAAGAACTACACATTCTCCTGTCAGATTATGACTCAGTCTAGGGTTTGAATGTGGTGAGACAAAAAAACATTTTTTAGGGCCCCAAAAAAACCCTCGAAGTACAACAAGATGTGCTGACATGAAAACATATAAGATAAGCTAGTTGTATTAGGTGAGAGGCCACCTGTGTCCACTTGGAGAATGTGTGGGGCTTCAAACAACCCCAAAAGTGTAGAACTCACAATTATAAAGCATTATAGAAGAACGTGCTTGAACAAAAGCGGACACAAGGAGCCAAGTTAAAAAAAGCGGACACGAGGAGGGAGTTGTAAGAGGTGGGTGGCCACCAATATCTGCCTAGATTAGGTTTATAATAGTATATCTCACAGTGATAGTGTGATAGTGGTTCCATAATTCTACTTATATTTCATGGTGGTTGGATGGGACAAGGAAAAGTGGTTGTAGCTGGAGAACAAAGGGGGTTGTAGCCTCCTCCTGATTGTAGCCAGAGAATTGGGGATTTGGAGCTTCCTTCAGGTTGTAGCCTGAGAAAATAGGGGGTCGGAGCCTCCTTCCAGTTGCAGTTGTAAAACAATGGTAGTGCTTCCAATGAATGTAATTCTTAAAGACATATAAGAAAAAGCATTATGTTATTTTCTCCCACTTTGGGTTTCCATGTAAAAACACTTGTGTACTAGTATTTGTATGATTTCTCATTTGTTCATTGTTTATTTACTCTGCAACTATTGGATGATAATTCTACATTGATATAACACTTGCATTTTATGGTTAAAAAGGATTAAATTTCTCTATTACTGATTCACCCGCCCTCTCAGTAATCCAACATGCATTGTATTTTGATGACTAGATATTAATAAAGTGGATCAGTACCAGAAGCACAGAGTTTTTCAAGACAAATATTCTATTGCCAATGCATTTCATGCATAAGCAAAAAATTAGTAATTAAATATTTTGTAATCTAAAGGAATTTAATATTCAGAGAGTAGATTTCGGTTTTATTTATCAAATCTATTGTGATGAACTATTTTCTTTGAATATCTACTAAAAAACAAATCAATATGAGAAAAACCCCTTTGTTTCCTTGTAGATCAATATTTAACATGTCATGATAGCCTTTAAGTGTTATGTTTAGAGTTTCTACATGTTTCAACCCCTAATTATGATAGTATTTTAGAACCTGTAGAATATTCTTGAAATTTGATGCATGAGAAGCTCAACATATGTGATTAATGGAAGATGATGTGGCATCCTCTTGGTATTGTTTTTGCCATAGAAAGGATCAGATTGTGAGAGGAATAAATTCCTCATCATAGATTCCAAATGAAGTGATCTTTGGACCATTGAAAATATATTGATAAGGATAATAGGGTTAAATGGATAGTAATTTATTTTGCAATTAAACAAGTTGGAGAAGATTCAAAACCCTTAAAGTAATATCTATCTTTAAAATAAGCTATACATGTCCATCTCTCCAATTTTTCATGAAATTATCAAAACAA
>ML784741.1:378845-392380 GCA_009831015.1 Picea engelmannii
TAAAAGTTTGTAACGGGCCCACACATGCCCACATGTTCAATCTAGGCTAGTTTCATGCTTTTCTAGATTAACTCACACATAGGGAGATAAAGGATAGTAACGGACCACAATGTCCACATGCTAGTTTCCTAGGGTTTTTAAAAATTCCGCAAGGTTGTACCAATGACATCTAGCTTATTTAGGTAAACAAACTCTTGTAAAGGACCAAGCGATGTCCACATGTTGCAAGGTGACATCTAAGTAACTAAAATTTGGTACACTTTCACTACCACACAAAAGCCACTTTTTTTTCACTCACATAGCCTCATCTCGAAACGTGGTGGTCTAAGTAAGTCTCCTCCAAAGGGACTCTGAAAACACCCCATCTTTTCTTGATAAGACTATCCACTCCCACTTTTAATCAAACGAGGTTAGTTTTCACCCCCAGCCTCACAAAACAAATTCATCTAAAATCTTTCTAACAACTCACTAAGTTTTCCTCCATAGGAGGTGACAAAAGAAAATTTTAGTCTAGGTAGGATTTCGGGGGTAGGTATCCAAATAACACCCCGTTATCTGGTTCTCACAATTTCAAACATAGAAGTTGACAAATAGGGAACTTTCAAAATCCTCCAAGTCTAGCGTTCCAATCACCATAAGGCAGGGAGATACCCATGAAGGGTCGAAGGCCGAGGTCCGGTTGTTCTGTGTGTCCCCCCTTGAGGCACCCACCTCTTGGACAGGATCCAGCCCGTGACCCATTTCTTAGGCCGAAAATCTAAATGTCGCGCTTGGACCGAGGTACCTAGTGACCAATTTTAGGACATCTACCCAGGTGGCGGTTGTGGGCTGCAATCGCACCTTGATTGGATTTTGTGTGGCTATTGGGAGGTATCACCATCTCTTTCAGGATATTGCACCCTCTACCCCTCATTATGACCAGTTATTTCATCCTTCACTAGTTTCTCTTCCGGTGACTTTAGACCCCACTGTTGAGAGCTATTGGAAGGTCCAGCGCTATTTGAGAGGAAGGACGTTACATCTTCTAGGACACGGGCATTTGCTTTCTTTTTGTTCCCCCCACGTGGAAAAAACCCTCTTACCCACATATATGCTTCTTTTTCATTTATGTATGATGCACATCTGATTACAGTTTGACTTTGATATATATATTGTGAAGATCATCATAGCAAAAGACTCTTGTTTCTATATTTTCTCTCACCACTTGTTGCACACATTTCACACAACTAGTCTGACATCATAGGGGAACCACAGAACCCCCGTCGATCACGACGTTTTCTCAACCTTCCTCCTATCTTAGGGGGAGTATCTGGTCGTACTCATTCATCGGTACCTCCTTCACACACTCCTGTGAGTGCTACCATCTTAGGATCAGCTTTGCTTGGTTCTACCTTACTTGGGTCCAATTCCCAAGGTCACACAGTCACTCGCTCCCCTTTGTATGGAAGCGGGGGACCCACTTCCTCTCAAGGACGAAGCACCAACACACCTAGTCCCCATCAAGGGTCAGGTTCACAACACACCATGGCTGGAGATAACCCTCCACCCCCACTACAAATTCCATACTTGGCCTCTCTCAACATTCCGGATCTCACCAAGCTCACTAATGATCCTATATTGCATGATGCCACATGGCCTGCAATGCCAACCAAACTTCCTTCAAACATACAAAATTTCAAAGGGAAGTCAGGGGATGACCCCGCCAATCATGTCATGACCTTTCATCTATGGTGTTCTTCCAATAGCATCATAGACGACTCTGTCAGACTGCGTCTTTTTCAACACACACTCACCGGCCCATCAGCCAAATGGTATGTCAAAGAAAAATAAGGGTCCCATACGACCTTTGAGTCATTGGCCAAAGCCTTCTTAACTTTCTTCCAATTACCCATTCGACATGACAATGGTCTAGAACTACTGTCTAATTTCAAACAGTCCTCAGCCACCCACATTGCTGACCACATTCATGAGTGGCGTAGGCGACGTAGGTTGTGTAAAGCAGAAACCACCAAACAACAATGCCTTGACTGGTTTCTTAGATCACTTGTCTCCCTCCTTGGTAAGGATGTAGCTTCTACCTTCCCACAATCTGAAGAGGAAGCCATCAGCAAAGATCAACAATATGACCTCATTTATGCACAGTCAGGATACTTATACACAGTACTTCCTGATCTGCCAAAACCTGTGCCATTTGGTCAAGCCAAACCTGGGATGTCTCACTTAGCAGACGGACTAATAGGTTCCACCACACACCATAGTCCACAACCCCAACCACCACCGATGTATGGAACGCCTCAGTACCCACTAGCATATGGGGGCACTTCTTATTACCCCCCACCCCCTTATCAACAACCATATCCTGTTTCTATACCTCCACCCACCAGTGGACCACCACCAGCACCCTCCATATATCAACCTCCTCAAAACACCAGTGGTCCCCCCTCCACATCACCTTATAGTACTAGTGAAAGTGCCACATCTTCCTATGTACCTTATGGAGCCGCACCACCACAGAATCCTTACTTTCCCTTTTCGGGTCCTCCACAAACCATGTCTCCCCCACATCCTCATACGGGGGTCAATTTTGTTCAACCCTCTGTTGCTCAACAATATCAAAATTTTGAACAGTTGAACACAGCCAATCCAACCCATCCTTCAAACAACACCAAGAGGAAAGGACAGAACAGGAATACCAACAATCCTGGTCAAGGCGGGAATCAACCCCCAGAGCATCAACCCACTGGGGGCAACCAGAACCAAGGGAACCAAAACCCCCAAGGGGGCAATAACAACAAACGTCAAGGGAGGAACACTGTTAAAACTATCCACCCTTGTGCTCTTTGTGGCGTATATGGTCATTACACTCACCATTTCCCACAGATCGCTGATTTCAAAAGGTTGAAGGACTCTGGAAGTCTTCCCCCTTCTCTTGCCCAATCTGCCCCGCAGGAGGTACAACAACAATATGTGCAACAACCCCCTCCCGTCGTGCTACAAAATCCTATCCCACATCAAGGTGTGATAAAAAACCAACAGGATGCACAACATCCCCCACCTTAGGTGGGCCAATACCACAATCCCAACAATCCAGTAGAGCGAACAATTCTCCTCACCAGTGAGGAATAAATCCTTCTGCAAACACGCAATCGTCAGTATCCTACAACAACTGAGTCTACTCTTGTCACTCCAGAGACAAATCCTACACCAATGGGACCTCCGTTGGTGATCCCTCACCCTTTCACCGAACCACCGTTACGCATCCCTCGCATCCCATTGCGCAAGAATGTCCACAACCCACAGGCTAGGGCCGCTCATAATTACAGCTTGGTAGATGACTTAGCACAATCCCCGGCTGCCATGTCAATTTTGGAAGTCCTCCAAACTTGTCCCACTCAACGGAAATCACTATTTTCCACTTTAGGCGCAGTCGACCCCGCCGATACTCAACTCATCACCTTTGATCTTGATAGCTGTGAACCACATCTTCCTGCCGCAGTTGCTATTCAAATACCAGTCAAAATACGGAACATCACCGTCCATTGATGTATCATCGATGAAGGGGAATCTACATGCATCATGTCCAAAACAGTATGGCAGAAACTCGGTTCCCTGGAACTTATACCTTCCTCCATCACATTACGAGCTTATGACGGACGACCATCATCTCCTGAAGGGCTCTTCCAAAATGTCCCCGTAGAACTCGGGGGAAAAACTATTCTCATTGATATTGAAGTTATCGATGCTCAACTTGATTACAATATCTTGCTTGGACGTAGCTACATGTATGCTATGAAGGCAGTGGCATCATCCGTCTTTCAGACAATCATGTTTCCCCACAATGGAAAGATTGTAACCATTGACCAAGTCTCACATTACGAGCCAAATCCATTTGCCAGTCTCGATAACATTCTTCCTTTCATTCACACCAACAAAGACGTATATCCACTCGTCGAGATGGGTCCTGGGATTTTTAAAGATCCATCCTTGTTAGGAACATACCATGGAGCACCACCACTCCTTCCCCCTGGTCAAGTATGCATCATCTCATCTAACGAAACTCAACAGGAGGATGCTCGTCCTCCTCAGGAGGCTTCAGTCATTCCTGACATCTCAACAGTCGCAGCACCACTCCCACAGGAGCCTCCTGCGCATTCGTTGACACCTACAGTCCATGAATCCACATCCCCTCAAAGGCCTAATCCCATTTGGGAAACATTTCCCCGACCCCTCACTCAAATTCCCTTCTTTTACCCTCCACCCGGTATAGAAGCTTTCCAGGTAGAAGCAATGCTCACACTACCCAATATGGTGTTAGCAATCCCAGTGTGGTACTTACATCCACCTGAGATGGTCCCTCTCCCACAGGCAGGACTCCCCATGATGATTTATTTCCTCACTCCCACTACCTCCACTACCCCCATACTCCCTACTCCCCCTGCTACCGCTGGGGGCAACAGAAAGAAGAAGGAGCCCACAGCTCCACTTCCTCCACGTACTTCACCACCTTGCGCATTGTGTGACAAAGAGGGTCACCAAACCAACAACTTCCCATCACTACCGGAATTACGGAATCTGATTCCCCCCAATCCAACCCCTACACCATCCATTACTACTGCTGCCACTCAACCTTCCAGTAGTAAAGGGTTGAAGACCAAATTCACGTGTGCCATCTGTTCTGAGTATGGCCATTACACCCATCATTGTCCAACACTACCTCGTTTCCAGCAGGCATTAGCCATCGTAAGTCGAGACTTTCAGAACAACCCACACCCTGCTACGTCCTCTACAACACCTATCACTGACATTCGCTATGTCACTACTTCAGTCAATGAACGCATGAGATGACCTTGCTCTCTTTGCAATTCATTGACTCATTTTACATACCAATGTCCGATGATCATCGAATATCAGCAACTTCAGTTAGCCCTGCTTCACCAACCCACAGAGGCAATCATTGACATATCTTCACCATTTTAAGATCTCCATATCATCTCTCCTGAGCCCGAGGCACTCCCTACGCCTCCATGGTTCTTAAATGGCATATCTGAGGATTTACCCTGTAACCCACCCAACTCTCCCGCCCATCCCCCTGTGGAGACTCTCCATCCCACTACTACGGGTACCCCTCAATACCTCAATATATGGTTTATGACGAGTGAACCCTCACCCCCTCCTAGCGGTACCCCCTCTATTTCCTCAGCAGGGGGCACTCACACTGTCATTGAGAACACTCCTCACGATCCATTATATTCCCATCGTTTCCAATGCGACGAAGAAATACTGGAAGAGCTACAACGCCCAGACTCTCCCTGGGAAGCACTACATCATCATCCACTCTTCCTTCCGTAGGAATCCCTCATGCCTCCTAGCCACAATCCCATTTACGCGGTCGAAACCAAATATTTTATCCCATCCGGACCTATCGATTGGTTCAACAATCCCATTCCTACACCTAATTCTTTTGAAGAAGGTAATCTAGCTAACATTTCCCCCACCATCAAAATCAACATTTCCATTAAACCAGGCATCGTCGAAGAGATCATCATTGGAGCTGCTTGCACTCCTCAGGAAATTGCCGCATACAAAGCCCTCTTCCAGGAATTTAGGGATATCTTCGCCTGGTCATACATGGAGATGCCTGGCCTCGACCCCTCTATCATCGAACATCGCATCGACACCTGGCCCGACATCACACCAGTTCGCTAGAAAAAGCAACCACTACACCCATCTAAGGCCGCGGCCATCAAAGCCGAAATTGACAAATTGCGTACAGCTGGATTCATTTACCCCATCACTTATACCTCATGGGTTTCCAACCCTGTACCCGTCGACAAAAAACAGGGTTCTATTCGCATTTGCACCGACTTTCACGATCTCAATAACGCATATCCAAAGGACAACTTCCCAACACCTTTCATCGATCAGATCATCGATGATTGTGCCGGCCACGAGGCTCTCTCCTTCATGGATGGATTCTCTAGCTATAACCAAATCCAAATCCACCCAGTCGATCAATACAAAACCGCATTCATTACCCCGTGGGGTACATTTGCATATCGTGTCATGCCCTTCGGCCTCAAAAACGCCGGTGCAACTTTCCAGTGGGCCATGACATACATCTTTCATGATCTGGTTGCCATCATTCTCGCTTACTTAGATGACCTCACAGCTCGATCCAAGAAGAGCACCCAACACCTTGATGATTTACGAATCATCTTTCAATGGTGTCATCAATATAACATCCGCTTGAATCCTCTCAAGTGTGTATTTTGCATCACCACAGGGCGCCTCCTTGGTTTCATTGTTTCAAAAAATGGCATCACCGTGGACCCCCTCAAAGTCCAAGCCATCACGGAAATTCTGCCTCCTCAGAATTTGCAACAACTACAGAGTCTACAAGGCAAAGCCAACTTTCTTAGACGCTTTGTTCCTGATTACGCTATACATGCACATGGTTTCCTTTGCTTACTGTGCCATGACATCCCTTTTCATTGGGACGACTATGCCCAACAGTCATTTGACGATCTGAAAGCAGTGCTTTCCAATGCGCCCTTGATTAGTGCACCTGACTACAATTGTGACTACATCCTCTACGTATCAGCATCAACTGTATCAGTAGCCGACGTCCTCGTCCAACTTGGATATGAAAATCGTGAACACATCATTTACTACGTCAGTAAGAACCTCTCAGGGCCACCCCTAAAGTACAAACATGAAGAGAAACTTTCTCTTGCAGTTGTCCTCGCAGTCCAGAAACTGCGTCACTACATTCTGCTTCGCACCACCAAGGTCATCGCAGATTCCAATCCTATGCAATATTTTCTCATTCGTCGCCAAGTTAACAGCAAATTCGCTCGCTGGATCATTATCCTTCAGGAATAAAACCTCGAGATCTCAACACCTAAGAGTAAGAAGGCCCTCGTTCTCGCTGAACTTGTCACAACCCTTCCCTCTGACACACCTAGTGCCCCCGTCAATACTGACTTTCCTGACGAACATCTCTTTTACATCACTTCATATGATCCTTGGTATGGCGACCTCCTTGTCTACCTATGAACTCAAAATTTCGGTAACCACCTATCACGAGATGATCGTCGGCGCATTCGCCATCAGGCCCCCCGCTATCTCCTCATTGGTGACATCTTATATCGGCGGGGCGTCGACACCATTCTTCATCGCTGCCTGACTATTGACGAGGCCGACAGAGTCTTAAACGACTGCCACAGCGGTGCCTGTGGGGGCCATATTTCAGGCATCACCATGTCTCAAAAGATTATCCAGGTTGGATACTTTTGGCCTACCCTGTTTCATGATTGCATTCATGCCGTGAAACGATGTGAGCAATGTCAACTCTATGCCAACAAAGCCCAAGCTCCCCCCACTCTTCTTCACCCTATCATTACTGCAGGCCCCTTTTGTAAATGGGGCATTGACTTCATGACTTGTAATCCCCCCTCCAACAATGGTCACAAATACATTGTTGTCGCTGTCGATTACTTCACCAAATGGGATGAAGCTATGCCCACTTTCAACAACACCGCTGACACTGCAGCGCGTTTTTTCTTCAATCACATCATATCTAGGTTCGGAGTACCACTCCAACTCATTTTTGACCATGGGAAGCACTTCGAGAATGAGATCTTCGTCGAACTCTCATCTTGGTTAGGCTTCTCTCATGAGTTTGCCTCACCATAATATCCTCAGTCAAACGAACAGATCGAGGCAGCGAACAAAGTCCTCAATACCATGTTACAATGCACGGTTAATAAACACAAAACCAATTGGCATCACATGTTATTTTCCATGCTATGGGCTTATCGAATGGCAGTGAAGACCACCATGGGTTTCACACCATTTCACTTAGTCCATGGGGTCGAGGCAACTCTTCCCATCGAGTGCGAAATTCCCACCCTTCGCACCGCAATTGAGCTTTTACCTGACACTGCTCCAATGGAGCAGCGCTTGATGAATTTGGAGTCTCTGGATGAGGATCGCCGATCCTCGTTACAGAACAACGAGGCAGCTAAAAAATGATCTAAAGCTACCTTTGATTGCCATGTCAACCTTCTCTCATTTTGCGAAGGCGACCTCATCCTCGCCTACGATATCGCTCATGATACTATTGGCCATGGAAAATTCGAATCTCTCTGGCATGGCCCTTACATCATCCAACATTGCCTCACCAAAGGCACATACATCCTGGCCTCCCCCGAAGGCCTCACGCTCAAAGAACCCGTCAATGGGTTATACCTCAAGAAATTTTATGCTTAAACGTAGTCACGCTACTTTAGGTTATTTTTCTTTTTCTAGAGTTTTTAACCTTTTTTTCTCCCTCATCTAAACTATCCTTTGTGCTATTGACAGATGACTCCTCCACCAGCTTACCACATTGGTTATGCCGATGGCGCCAGCCATTGGACACAAAATCTCGCTTCGGCTGCTTGGGCTCTCTACACCCCTTCACATGAAATGCTACATTCCAGCGACATTTGTTTAGGACCAGCCACCAATAACCAAGCCAAATAGACTATTGTCATTGGCCTCTTAACTAACGCCCAACATCATCATATTCGTCACCTTAGCATTTTCCTCGACTCTCAACTGGTCGTTCTCCAACTCAACAATTTGTACCGTGTACACGATCCATGCCTCTTTCGCAAATACCTGCAGGTTAGATTATTATCTCGACATTTTGATTCTATTACATTTACACATATTCCAAGAGAATTGAATCAAACAACATATGAAATAGCTAACATGGTGCTAGATTGGCATATATCACATCGAGCTACACACACATAACACATCGCATATAACCTGTCACAGCATATAGATAGAATCAACATCATCAACATCAACACAAAAAATACATGTAAACCACATTTGGATCTCAAAAAAGGTGTATACTCATATATATATCAAGGCCTCCTTGGCCATCCGAATGTTTACATATACAAAAATACATTGGCCCACAGGCCTGTGCCACATCTCGGTACAAAAATACATCGGCTCACCAGCCTATCAAAAATGGTATACAAAAATACATCATACAATCAGGGTGCCTCTAATGCACCCCCAGCTGCCCCTCCCTCCAGAGGAGGTGGTGGCCCACCCCGACTTGCCCCAGGCGGTGGTGGTGGAGCACCTGCAGGACCCTCCTGCCCCGGAGGCAGGCGTCCACTGGTCATGGTAGCGAGCACAGTTACTCGCCGCATGATCAACTGCCATGGTGGCGGTAATCCTATACACTGCTCCAGGAACTCCTCGTCCTGGATACGAATCCACATGCCCTCAAGAACGTCCCGCAACACCGTCTCAAAATGATGGCGTATATCCTCATCATCACCTCCAGCAACCGTCGGAAGAGCATGTGATGGCCCCGCACCAGGGTCATCAAAACGGTGCCTCCTCGTCGGTCTCGCCGGATCTGCAGGTCACCCCGCCGCCTCATCCCATCCGCGTCTCTCTCCATGTGGCAGTCTCCCCTCTGGCTGCACCGACGGTCTGTACAACTCCACCTCACGCTCACGAGGTGCCAAATCTGCACATACACAAAGCAACAAACAATAGATCATATCAGTGTCTATACATCATAACCTGGTATATCAAAATCACAACATAAAATCAAAAACATATAAATACACAGCATACCTCTGTGATCAAAAACCTCCCCAAGAGGCAACACCATATCCGGGTCCCCCCGGAAGTCCACCTCAGCATAGGGGTACTATAGAATGACCTGCGGCATCTGCTGCCATATTTGTGCCGCCTGCGCAGAAAAGTAGTGCCCGCCTTTGCCACCACCGTGGTGAACCAAAATCTGTGACCACCACCTCAAGCGTGGCTCTCGTACCCCTGGTGCCTCCAGTAGCACCCTCAGGCGCAGCATTGGCACCCTCTCCAAGAAAAAGGCTACCAGAATGGAGCCAAATGCAAACTCCCCGGTGCCTCTAGCCCGGCAATGGTCCAGCTGCGCGATCATCTGCGCATGTAGGGTCAAACCCCAGGAGAACCGTTCACGTCCCACCACCACCCTCTCCATCAGGAACAACTCACCACCACTAATCTGGTGGGGCTCTCGGGATCCATACACCCGAACTATCATCACTGCTATGCAACGATTCAACAGAGCATCTATCCCACTAATGCTCACTGACGTCCCGGTCATGTAATGCTCGCCTGAGCAGTATCGCTCGACGACAGTGCGCAGATGAGTGTCCCTCAGCAACACAGGCACTGTCGACAACGGTGTTCCTTGGAAGAGGAGCCCAATCAAGAAGTAAATATCCTCCACCGCAATGAAGGGGATCTTCTCTCCTCGCACGAGGAATCAATGTTGCTCGGGGCTCCACATCTTGAGCAAGAAATGGAGCAAATTCTCATGGGCCCGCATCAAAGGGCACTCAAAAAACTTTAGCAACCCACTGGCTGCTAAAGACGCTCGAACTGCAGGCCTCGCATCGGCCACAGCATCTCGCAGCTGTGACTAGTCCTGCTCATGCCACCATACATCCATGATCCCTGCTCGCCACCTGCACACAACCCAGGGTCCTATATTAGCTTAGGAAATCATCCAATACATCAAAAAAGCTAATTTTTTACCCTGAAACCTTGCCTCAAAGGCGCGGTTTTACCACCCACAGGCGTGCACACATGCGCACCTGTTCACTATACAGACGTGCATGTGTGCGCGCCTATCTTTCCCACAGGCACGCTCATGAGCACGCCTGTTCATAAAATAGGTGCGCTCTAGGGTGCGTCTATCATACCCACAGGCACGCTCGTGAGCACGCCTATTCACCGTACAGGTGCGCACTCATGCGTGCCTGTCTACCCCACAGGCGTGCCCCTAGGGCATGCCTTAAATTCCTACACACGCGCATTAATGTGCGCATTTTCAATGTACAAGCGCGCACTCATGCGCACCTTGCATTGAGTCGCCCATGCATGTGGGCCCATCCTCTACCCAAAAACCCCCTAAAACTCCCGTACGACCCCCCGTACCTACCCTGCCCCAAAATTGGAAACCTATAGCTATGGAGGATGTTCAGACCACTAACCTAAAACTCACACACCGTGAATCGGATACCTAGTGCTCTTGGAATCACGCAATCTCCTCTAAATCTGCTCGGAAACTCACTAAAGCAGCAGGTACAAATGAGGTGGCAATGTGGGCCCTACAGCTATATATAGGCCTTTTGCCAAAACTTCCACTCACCATTTCGGGAGCCCACGGCATCCATTTTTTGAACCGTCTTCAGCCACGGGATCAGCATCCCGCCACCTACATCATGACTGTCCCTGGGCCACTTTTTATCTTAAGCCCCCGAGGCACCTTTTTTTTCACATCATGGCCAGGTACGCACGCGCATTGTCACATTTATCTAATACATGTTCATATTTGTTATTATCTTCAGATATTGTTCACTTTGGGTATTTGGTTGTTCTGTGTGCAAGTACTTGGTCATCATCTCTCCACATCATTCCTTCAGGTATATACTCAGCATTGGCATGTAGTCTCTCCCGTTGTATTGCATTTACATTTCTAGTCACACCCTCTGATATTGGCCTTTAGGACACCCCCTTTCCAGCTCTACAGTACTCACACCTCCATTTGCATTTTTTGTACTGATACCCGGTAGTTTTCTTACCCACATGAGTCGTCTCATTTATAGCACCTTTTTGCACTTTTGACACTCATGGTGATCTTTATTACCCCTTAGGGATGGGAGTCCCAGTAGTCATTCATCATGTTGCAAATTAACCACATACTTCTTCTCCTCATTTTGCTAGCTTCCCATATGGATTCCCAACTCGTCGCTTTATGGTTATGTTCTTTTTTACCTGCACCTCCGTAGGATCATGAACCCACCATTTCACCCACCATCAGTTTGCCCATCTGCGAACCTATCTTCATCTCACCTACCTCATATAGAAACTTTCCAATGGGGCCCCCACCCTTCACCAGTTTTCCCAGAAATTTCTGCCCTCCCTGGGGCACTCATTTCACACTGGGGCACCCGTTTCTGTATTTGTACATCTTTCCCAAATTTATTCATTATTTATTGTACAAACGCTGTTTTCCCATCTTTACTTTTTTTGTCACTGTTGGCGACCTACTTTCCTTTTCGCCACACGCAACCCATGTCACCCTTGGTTGGAACATTCCTTCTCATTCACCCTCGCCGACATCGTCTATATCTTCAGAGTACTACCCATATCACTTACCTATTCCCTCTAAATTTGTTCACTTTGTTCCGCCTCTGGCACAACTTATACTTGGTCTTGGCATCCCCCTGACACTCGACCTTGTCACATGGTTGCAGCCACTGTTTGTCTCATGCATTCTCCAACCAAGGGCAGTCTTGAGTCTTCACACTTCTTGACTTCATGTACCTCTGCCACTTCCTCACTACAGTAGATTCCACGAAGCTCTTTTCTTCTGAGAGTCGCGTCCTCCTTTTGTCGACATCAACACACTTTTCCAAAAGGGCGATAGTATCTTGATTCTCATTTTCCATTCAATGAGAGATCTCGGACGACACAGGGGGAAACACCATTGCTCCCTGATGTCATTGACCCCCATAACATTCGACGCCAACACTTTCTCATGTTGCGGTGGGTCTTACTTTGTGACTATTGCAGTTGTTGTTATCCATTGTCAAAGACCTCTGAACTTGGTAGGGCCACCAATGCCCACATCACCGTCGTTGTTTACTTCCATGACCATTACCGCTGGTTCAGAGTATGTTCCTTTACAGAATTGTCTTCCGCCTTTATCATTCCACCCCCGAGGGCGCTACAGTTGTCTACACCAACACTTCAGACATTTTTTCTTCAGAGTTACATCACATGAGCATGGGGCATGCCCGCCTCATTTGTACACACTTGTATATTGATACGCAACTTATGGAAGGTCGGGTTCTACCAGTTCCTTTCTTCTCCAAAGGAGTGATCTACACAGTCCCACTCTTGCTCTCCCTTACAACACCATTCTCAGGAAAATAAACATTGATGCATTTCGTCTATACATTTTGCTCCTAACCTCATCCATCAGGGGGCATCTGTTATGACTGAAATTTCGTCCGCACAGGGCGACAAGAACTCTGCATCGTCAACACAGGACTGGAGTCATTCATGGCACAGGATTAATTCCTTAGCATTGCAAAAGGGTAAAAAAAAACTATACAAATGACCAAAAATTTGAAAGGCGCTTTACATCATCTGGTCGCACGCGCGCATGCGCATAAGAGCAATGTACCAAGCGCGCATATGTGCACAAGGCGCGGCTGTTGGGCGAAAAACCCACGTGCCTGCTAAACGACGCATTTATTGAAATTGGTCGGCCTCCCAACCACTAATGGATCAGCTCCCAAGTCGATTTGACACCACATCCGAGCTCAATCCTCATGGTGGGCTGGTCAAAGACCTAATTGTGCCCTAAAGAGACCCTTTTCACATTCAAAAGAGGCCACATAATAACCCAATGCTTGGCTATAAAAAGCCATGAATGACCACCATTTTCTCAAGGAATT